>BLSH010560379.1:462632-477060 GCA_018402905.1 Glandirana rugosa | reverse complement strand
CTTCTCTGCCCCCCCTTTTCTGGTTCCCCCGCAGCGCTCACCTCCTCTCCCTGGATAGCTGTGCAGTAAGCAGACGGCTGAATACAGGCATGATCCTCCGCACTAAGAAGCTCATCATATGATCCGGAAAGACAGGCAGCCACAGACTGTTATAACATAAGCTTCCCCGGCACTTGTTCTCCTGCTCTTTCCTTCCCCCGCTCTCCATCTAGATTGTCACGCTCCTGGTGGCGGAGTCTGTCTTATACAGGGAACAACTGCTCTTGTGCACCTAATTCTCGGGCCCCTGGTAGTGTAGACAGGAAACTAAGATAGCAGGATGGCACGAGGGCTGGAAAGTCTCTGATGATGGTGCTGTGAGAAGTCCAGGTGGCTTGTGCAGACAGGAAGGGATGTGGTTCAGGCTGGGCGTTAACTGGCGGGCGGTGCGGTACAAAGGATCAGGCAAACGGGTAGTCAAAGTCCAACCAAGGGTCGTAACCAGGCGGGCAGCAGAGGTACCGGGGATCAGAAGAGTGGTCGTAGGTAGCCGGGGTCGGTGCAGGCAGATAACAAGCAGGTCAGGCAAGCCGGGTCTTCATGTAACTGGGTCAGAACAAACAGGAACAGAGGTGAGGCTCGCAGGTACACTACACGCTGTAGAACCAACAGCACTGGCTGCAGGGTGCTGTCCACTTAAATAGGCTTGTTTGGCGCCAACGGCGCGCACAGGCACGCGCAAATGCGAACAGGCGCCCAAACAGGTAGAAACGACCATTTTCCTAACATAGATTCTCTGCGGCAGTAGACAGGATGGAGAACGGGGGAAGGAAAGAGCAGGAGAACAAGTGCCGGGGAAGCTTATGTTATAACAGTCTGTGGCTGCCTGTCTTTCCAGATCATATGATGAGCTTCTCAGTGCGGAGGATCATGCCTGTATTCAGCCGTCCGCTTACTGCACAGCTATCCAGGGAGAGGAGGTGAGCGATGTGGGGGGAACCAGAGAAAGGGGGGGGGCAGCAGTCCGCTAGCAGGAGGTTGAGGCAGGGAAGCAGATGCAGGCGGATCAGTACCAGCTGTGACACTCCCCTCAATGCCGCGCCCAGGGCACGTGTCCCCCCTGCCCCCCCTAGTTTCAGCCCTGCCTGGCATGTCCTCCTCGAGCAGTGCCCCCGAGGGCACTGCTCCGTGCCCTTTTCCATGCCACTGCTCGATGTGTCCATTAGACACATAGTTTAGGAAGTTCTGGGTGAAGGGTCAGTCAGGAGGAAGTAGAGAGGAGACGTTGCTGGAAGAAGCAGCAGAGGAGGTACATTGTGACTACAATTGGATTCACCCCTCTGACTTCGGAATTCCTTTGATCACATACTATACGGTCTTGGAATGTTATCCTATGCGGAGGTGCCATCATTGGTATACTGAGGTCTACTGGATATACCCTTGACGATTACATTCTCATGCATATATACCCTTCCATTTCTGGTAAGAGTACCTTAACTTGAGTGGGCGAAGGTGCACAGTGCATGCGGGTGCATTACAGCAAACTGGAGTGCTTTCCATATATACCTTTCCTCCACGATTGGTGAAGGACTTCTTCTGAACTCTTTGTCACTTCATTTTCCTTCACAGACTTTTTTACACATTGCACATTGTTGACAGAGAGACTATGTTTGAATCTTTTTTACTTTGGTTCTCCTATTGAATTGTTTTTATTGTTCATTGTCTGTCACGGACCTATATATTCATGTTTTGTTAAGCGCTGCACTTTTGATATTTACGGTTCACTTATACAATTTGGGAAGGTTGTCGTGTCAGCAGCTATCCATTCAATATTTTTTTAGGTAGCGCAGTCATTTTTCCTTTTTTCTAACGTATGGGTTTGTCACTGGTCTGGATGTGGATATACAATGTAAACTGAAGATCGAAATAGAATTTAACCACTTGCTTACTGGACACTTAACACCCCCCTCCTGCCCGGACCAATTTTCAGTTTTCAGCACTGTCACTCTTTGAATGACAGTTGCTCCGTGTGCGACGCTGTACCCAAAAATAATTGACGTCCTTTTTTTCCCACAAATAGAGCTTTCTTTTGGTGGTATTTGATCACCTCTACGGTATTTATTTTTTGCGCTATAAACAAAAAAATAGCGACAATTTCGAAAAAAGAACATTTTTTTGTTACTTTTTGCTATAATACAAATGCAAAAATAATAAAACACATTTATTCCTCAGTTTAGGCCGACATATATTCTCTACATATTTTTGGTAGAGAAAAAATCGCAATAGGCGTATTTTGATTGGCTTGCACAAAAGTTATAGCACCTACAAACTATGGAAATTGGTTTATGGCATTTTTATTATTTATTTATTTTTTTTACTGGTAATGGCAGCAATCGGGACTGCGATATTGCGGCGGACATTTCTGACACTTTTTCGGAACCAATGACATTTATACAGCGATCAGATCTAAAAATAGACACTGATTACTGTATAAATGTCATTGGCAGGGAAGGGGTTAACACTAAGGGGGAGATCAAGGGGTTAAATGTGTTCCCTGGGTGTGTTCTAACTGTGTGGGGGTGGGGCTGACAGGAACATAACAGATCTAACTGATCCCGGTCACAGGGATTAGTAGATCTGGCATGCACCCCCCCTCACAGAGTGGGGAATCGCCGTGTTTACATCAGCAGTTCCCCGTTCTGGCTTTCTGTGAAGGGATCGCGAGTCTCTGGCGGACATCGAGTCTGCCCGACCTGCGGGCACGCTCACGGAGCGGCTGCGAGAGCGAGCCTGGAGTGCGCAAAGGGGAGGACGTCAATTGACGGCCCCCCGGCAATTCAGATCCGCGCTGTAGCCGTCAATCGGCTATAGCGCGGATCTGAAGTGGTTAAGACTACAGAACTAACAGGAAGTGAGAGGAAATCCTTTAAAAGTGAGTGTTGTCACCAGAACTAGTGTCATTTGGGTTCACTTAAATGGGCTGCCTTATGTGCAACAAACCCTCCAAAGAATCTCCTTTTTTCTGCATGGAGCATCGTGCATTTTTTCAATGTGCGTTTTGGCACACATAAGCGGGATTGCTGCGTGGAGATACGCACCTCTGCTAATGGCATTTGCGCTGCCATTAACAATTAATGGCATCACAAGTGCAACACTCATTACCAAAGTGCAAAACCCTTGTTTCTTGTGTGTTTTGTCTTGCTTTCAGGAATTGTGAAGTTCAAATGGAGCCTAAAGGCCCTTACTCACGATGCGAAATTCGGTCGGGAATTGTCGCTTGACAGCTTGTCGTCTGAAATTCTTACCATTAGTACGCTCCTTTCGACAGCCAATTGACATTTTTCGTCAGACAAAAAGCTGGATGTGCAGACTAGTAAATGTTTGTCGTACGACAATGCCACGTCCGATTTTCGTTCTGCTAGTGCGGTTTTTGTACGAAAAAAAATCGTACGACCGAGACTACGCATGCTCAGAAAGGAAAAAAATGTGCAAAACATGACGTTGAGTTCGGTTGAACGAAAATTTACAGATAGCCCGTATGCCTTACAAAATCATGGACACGCGCTTTTGACAAAAAGCGCGGTCGTACAACAATCGAACTGTGGGTACGAGGCTTTAGGGAGGAGGAGGGTGTAGGGTTGAAGATTATGAGTGACTGACATCAGGATAGGCATGAATTGCTTTGTATCATTAGCCTGTCCACAAACATCAACTATACTCCATCATATATCTGTATACAGTATCTATCTATCATATACAGGTGCATCTCATAAAATTTGAATATCATCAAAAAGTTAATTTATTTCAGTAATTCAATTCCAAAAGTGAAACTCAGGTATTTTATATAGATGCAATACACATGAAGTGATATATTTCTTTCTTTTAATTTTGATGATTATGGCTTACAGCTAGTGAAAACCCAAAATTCAGGATCTCAGAAAATTAGAATATTACTGAAGACCAATAAAAAAAAGGATTTTTTGGCTTACAGAAATTACTGCATTGTTGGGTCTGGTGTCTCTCATCTTCCTCTTGACAATACCCCACAGATCCTCTAGGGTTTAGGTTATGCAAGTTTGCTAGCCAATCAAGCACCAGGTATTGGTACTTTTGGCAGTGTGGGCAGTGCCAAGTCTGCTGGAAGATGAAATCAGCATCTCCATAAAGGTTGTCAGCATGGGAAGTATGAAGTGCTCTAGAATTTCCTGGTAGAGGGCTGCGCTTACTTTGGACTTGATAAAACACAGTGGACCAACACCAGCAGATGACATGGCTTCCCAAATCATCACTGACTGTGGAAACTTCACACTGGACCTTGGATGCAACTTGGATTATGTGCCTCTCCACTCTTCCTCCAGACTCTGGGACTGCGATTTCCAAATGAAATGCAAAATTTTCCACAGTCCTTCATGATTTGGGGAGCCATGTCATCTGCTGGTGTTGGTCCACTGTGTCTTATCAAGTCCAAAGTCAGTGCAGCAGAGCACAGACTGGGAAAGGTAAAAACACAAGGAGCCACTCTTTTGTTTTGCAGTGTTCATTCACTAACAAGGAGAATGCTGATTGGAGGAGGAAGCAGAGTGACAGAAAGATGACCTCTCCAGTCTTCTACTTCACTGACCAGTTACAGTCTGGGGAGAGAAAAGACCTGTATGTGTTACTCAAGTCTTCTGCCCTTCCAGGGTGGACAGAAATGCAGACAGCTCAGTTATGTGTATTCCACCTGTGTATTTAGCTATTTGCGTGGAGGTTGGCTTTAATTTCTAATAAGTTTTCTGAAATTAGCATTTTTGGAGCAGATAGTAACTATTGAAACTCCTTCTTCCAGGTAAAGCAGAGGGTACTGGAAAAATGCACATCACACTGTGCGACTTTGTGTGGCCATGGGAATCCCTCACCCAAACCCAGAAGAAGAGTCTTAACCAGAGATATGAGATGGGCTGTGAGTGTAAGGTAAGAGAATGATTTTAGGGATATATGTCTGTGATGGTTCTCATTTATCTAGGTTATGGTACAGCTATAGTCACATTCAACTGGATTTGACCTCCATTGTTGAAGAACTGAAAAAGTGGCTTGGAGAAGCTATGAAACGTCTTCAAAAATACTGGAGAAGCGTCTTGGAGAAGCTACTAAATGTCTTTAACAGTACCAAGGAAGTTGTTTGGAGATGCTATGAAACATCTTCAACAGTACTGAAGAACTTGGAGAAGCTACAAAATGTCTTCAAGAGTACTAAAAAAGTACTTTGGAGATGCTATAAATTGTCTTACACAGTACTGAAGAAGTGGCTTGGAGATGCTATGAAATGTCTTCCACAGTACAATAGAAGTGGCTTAGAGAAGCTATGAAACAATTTCAACAGTACTGAAAAAGTAGATTGGAGAAGCCTCAGAACATCTTCAACAGTACGAAAGAAGTGGCTTGGAGATGCTATGGAACATCTTCTACAGTCCAAAAGAAGTGTCTTAGAGAAGCTATGAAATGTCTATGAAGAAGTGGCTTAGAGAAGCTATGAAACGACTTCATCAGTACTGAAGAAGTGGCTTGGAGAAGCTTTGAAATGTCTTCAACAGTACTGAAGAAGTGGCTTAGAGATGCTATGAAGCATCTTCTACGGTGCTGAAGTGGCTTGGAGAAGCTATGAAACATCTTCAACAGTGCTGAAGAAAGGGCTTGGAGCAGCTACAAAACATCTTCAACCAAACAAAAGAAGTGGCTTGAAGAAGCTATGAATCGTCAGTAGTACTGAAGAAGTGGCTTGGAGAAGCTATGAAACGTCTTCAACGGTACTGAAGAAGTGGCTTGGAGAAGCTATGAAACGTCTTCAACAGTACTGAAGAAGCGGCTTGGAGAAGCTATGAAACGTCTTCAACAGGTACTGAAGAAGTGGCTTGGAGAAACTATGAAACGTCTTCAACAGTACTGAAGAAGTGATTTGGAGAAGCTATGAAACGTCTTCAACAGTACTGAAGAAGTGGCTTGGAGAAGCTATGAAACGTCTTTAACAGTACTGAAGAAGTGGCTTGGAGAAGCTATGAAACGTCTTCAACAGTACTGAAGAAGTGGCTTGGAGAAGCTATGAAACGTCTTCAACAGTACTGAAGAAGTGGCTTGGAGAAACTATGAAACGTCTTCAACAGTACTGAAGAAGTGATTTGGAGAAGCTATAAAACGTCTTCAACAGTACTGAAGAAGTGGCTTGGAGAAGCTATGAAACGTCTTCAACAGTACTGAAGAACTGATTTGGAGAAGCTATGAAACGTCTTCAACAGTACTGAAGAAGTGGCTTGGAGAAGCTATGAAACGTCTTCAACAGTACTGAAGAAGTGGCTTGGAGAAACTTTGAAACGTCTTCAACAGTACTGAAGAAGTGATTTGGAGAAGCTATGAGACGTCTTCAACAGTACTGAAGAAGTGGCTTGGAGAAGCTATGAAACGTCTTTAACAGTACTGAAGAACTGATTTGGAGAAGCTATGAAACGTCTTCAACAGTACTGAAGAAGTGGCTTGGAGAAACTATGAAACGTCTTCAACAGTACTGAAGAAGTGGCTTGGAGAAGCTATGAACCGTCTTCAACAGTACTGAAGAAGTGATTTGGAGAAGCTATGAAACGTCTTCAACAGTACTGAAGAAGTGGCTTGGAGAAGCTATGAAACGTCTTCAACAGTACTGAAGAAGTGGCTTGGGGATGCTATGAAACGTCTTCTAAAGTACAAACACATCCAGTTGAATGTCACTACTACTAAGTGTACAAATATATGCTTTAGGGAAAGGGATATGTCACCACAAAAGTGCCCATTTCATCATTCTGTTAGGCACATGGAAATGGTCTGCATAGAGTGTACTGTCTTAATGCCACAAGACACCATAGTTCACTATCAGAGGCCGTATTTGCCATATGGGACAATCATGCAGTTAAAACTTAAAGCATAACAATGGCTAAACTGTAGACCAGGGTTTCTCAACCAGGTTTCCATGGAACCTAAAGGTTTATTGATAGATTGTTAGGGGTTCCTTGAGCACTGAGCAATATCTGTCTGTCAGATAAGTTCCCACTGACACCATTGATTTTTTTTTAGCCATCTGTAATGGAGTAATTCTTCCCAATGACCACAAGTGTAAAGAGCATTCTTCCCAATGACCATCACAGTAATACTGTATATCATGAGTAGATATAGTCATTTTTAGCAGGGGTTCCCTGAGACCGGAAAGTTATTTTAAGGGTTCATCTGTGTTGAAAAGGTTGAGAAAGGCTGCTGTAGACATTCAAAAAATGTATTTTAAAATACAGAACAGGAGTTTTAAAAAAAGCCATCACTGACCTCTGTAGCTGCTGGTACTATGGAGCAATTCATTCTCAAATTCACAGCAGAAGCCCTAAAGTCCTGATCTAAGCCAACTCAGATGACCAAAATCCCAGATCTGCTCTTGCCTTGCTCCCACAGAGTACGGGGCTCACATGCCTGAGGAAGGGGTCCCGTGTGGCCCTAAAACCTTGCAATTTTACAGCTGTGATATGATCACTTTGATAAAAAACTTTTGGATGTTATTCTGAAGATCTATAGTGTGCTAGCGATACATGCTTTGACTTGTGTTGATACTGATTGGCAACCAGTAGTTCCTACAGCACCCGCTTGCTTCAAGTCATCTACAGGAACATGTACAATGGGGATATTCTACTTATACCACTACCAGTAGCTACTCAGCAGCTCAGATCACCCTGCTCCCCCTCCCAGCAGTGATTCAGCAGCTCAAATCACCCTGATCCCTCTCCCAGCAGTGACTCAGCAGCTCAGATCACCCTGCTCCCCCTCCAAGCAGTGATTCAGCAGCTCAAATCACCCTGTTCCCCCTCCCAGCAGTGATTCAGCAGTTCAGATCACCCTGTTTCCCCTCCCAGCAGTGATTCATCAGTTCAGATCACCCTGTTCCCCCTCCCAGCAGTGATTCGGCAGTTCAGATCACCCTGTTCCCCCTCCCAGCAGTGACTCAGCAGCTCAGATCACCCTGCTCCCCCTCCTTGCAGTAGTTCAACGGCTGGGATCATGTGGCTCCTCCCTCCCTCTCTCCAGCTGCCCGCTTCCAGCAACATAGTTGGCAATGCTTCCCCCTTCTAGCAGTAATTCATCAGATCAGGTCACTCGTCCACCCTCCCTCCTGCTCCCCCCTTTCAGCATTGATACAGCAGCTCAGCTTGCAATGTTTCCCCCTCCCAGCAGTGACTGAGAACCCCAGCTTACCCTGATTCCCCCTCCCAGCAGTGACTGGGTAGCTTTCCTAGGCTAGAATAGCAGCAGGGGGCAGGGCAAAAAAATTAAAAAATAGAAAAGAAAAAACATATGACCTGCTGAGGGAGTGTTAAAGTAGAAACTAACTCCCTTTTGGGGTGTAATTATAAAACCTATTTTCATGACATGTGCATTTGGCCACTAGATGGCGGCAACGAACATATAAATTGCTTTTGATACTCAGTGCCATCTACTGGCCATATGTGGTATTTTCTGTTTTAAAACATTCGCCTGGCACAGGAAATAGCCTAAGAACATTAATTTTTGCCACGTTCTCAAAGAAGGAATGTACATGCACTTTCACTAGGATTTTTTTTTTTATAAATACACCCCTAAGTTTTGAACTGCAGTGGGTGTGATGTGCTCCCAGGTTTTTGTTAATTGATATGATGGATCTAAGCACAGGTTGGAACCCCGGAGTTCCTGGTGATCTAAAAACACAGTTGTGTCCCACGTTGAATGGCACCTTCCAGTCTGTTTGATATCTGCCTATATATACTATATTACCAAAAGTATTGGGACCCTTGCCTTTACACGTACATGAAGTTTAATGGCATCCCAGTCTTAGTCCGTAGGGTTCAATATTGAGTTGGCCCACCCTTTGCAGCTATAACAGCTTCAACTCTCCCGAGAAGGCTGTCCACAAGTTTTAGGAGTGAGTCTGGAATGTTTGACCATTGTTTGTGAGGTCAGGCTCTGATGTGGACGAGAAGGCCTGGCTCGCAGTCTCTACTCTAATACATCTCAAAGGTGTTCTATCGGGTTGAGGTCAGGACTCTGTGCAGGCTAGTCAAGTTCATCCACCCCAAACTCGCTCATCCATGTCTTTATGGACCTTGCTTTGTGCAGTGGTGCGCAGTCATGTTGGAACAGGAAGGGGCCATCCCCAAACTGTTCCCACAAAATTGGGAGCATGAAATTCTCCAAAATGTCTTCTGACACCTTAAGAGTTCCCTTCACTTGAACAAAGGGGCCAGACCCAACCCCTGGAAAACAACCCCATACCATAATCCCCCTCTCCACTATGCATTAAGGTGAAAAACCTTCTGTACTGCAGCAGCCCCCCTTTTACTTACCTGGGCCCAATCGTTCCAGCGATGGGGACGAGCACACCCGCTCCAGCTGGTGTCTCGTGTCCTTATTGGATAGATTGGTAGCAGCAGGAGCCATTGCCTCCTGCTGCTGTCAATCAAATCCAATGACTCGGGAACCGGGGGTGGAGCCGAGTCCTGCTGTCTGTGTCAATGGATGGACACGGGAGCACGCCCACACGAGTGCCCCCATGGAAAGTGGCTCTCCAACGGGGCACTCGAGGAGGGGCCAGGAGTGCCCCTGAAGGACTCGAGAAGAGGAGGATCGGGGGCCACTCTGTGCAAAACCAGCTGCACAGAGGAGGTAAGTATGGCATGTTTGTTTTTTTTTTTGTTTTTTTTTAACCGCTTGCCGACCGCTGATCGGCAATTGACGGCGACAAGGTGGCTCGTGAGCGCAAATCGCCGTCATACGACGGCGGCCGCGCTCACGAGCCTAGTGAGCGCGCGCGCGCCGCCAGAGGTGCGCCCGCACGCTCACTGTGTTCGGGGAGGGCCAGGGAGCGGGTGCGGCGGCTTCGATTGCCGCCAGCTACCCGCGATGGCCCCCCCGGAGCGAAGGAGCGGAGGTCCGTGTATGTAAACACGGACCTCCGCTCTGTGTGAGGGGGAAGGGATGTGATCACAGCCTTCCTGTACATGAAGGCTGTGACCACTTCCCTTCCCCAGCTAGGGCAGTCCCCCTACAGTAAGAACACGCCCAGGGAACACAGTTAACCCTTAGAGCGCCCCCTGCAGGTTAACCCCTTCACTGCCAATGGCATTTACACAGTAATCAGTGCATTTTTATAGCACTGATCGCTGTATAAATGCCAATGGTCCCAAAAAAGTGTCAAAATGGTCCGACATGTGCGCTGTAATATCGCAGTACCGCTAAAAATCGCAGATCGCCACCATTACTAGTAAAAAAAAAAAAAATAATAAAAACCCCAAAAATTAATTCTCATCATCCGTAAACGCGACCACTTTTGCGCAAACCAATCAATAAACGCCGATTGCGATTTTTTTTATCGCAAATATGAGGAAGAATATAAATCGGCCAAAAACGGTGAAAAAAAATGTTTTTTTATATATTTTTTTGGATTTGTATTTTAGCAAAAAGTAAGAAATTTGTTTTCTTTTTGCAAAATGGTCGCTCTTCTTTTGTTTATAGCGGCGATCAGAAATGACGCAGAGGGGATCAAATACCACCAAAAGAAAGCTCTATTTGTGATAAAAAAAGGACGCAAATTTCGTTTGGGTACAATGTCGCACGACCGCGCAATTGTCAGTTAAAGCGGCGCATCGCCGAATCGCAAGAAGGGCTCCAGTTCTAAAGCAGCAAATCCTTCCGGGGCTGAAGTGGTTAAACAAACCTTTACATATCCTTAGTGCCCCGTACACACAATCCAAAAATCGGACGACCGATCGTCCGTTTTTTTTCTCATGCTAATCTCGGATCGAATCGGAAGAGTTTACTAATGTCACAAAAATTCTCATACTACAGAATAAAAAATCTGAAGTGATGTCATGTGTTGTAGAGTATTTGTATTGTATTTTCGGACGACAACTGTACTGATTAAACAAAAATTGTACGATTGGGCACCGTGCGAGAAAATTTTTTGTGTTTGTCCGATCGAATAATATCAGGTGAACTGTTGTGATCATCTCTCGAAAGCTCTGTACTAACGATCCGATTATCGTACGATCGATTCGAAAGCGGGATTTTTTGTCTGATTTTCGGATCGTGTGTACGGGCCATTAGACCCCTTTCACGCCAGAACATTTTTCAGGCGCTGTTGCGCTAAAAATACCATCTGAAAAGTGCCTGAAAAAACTACCCCCCATCCACTCCAGTTTGAAAGCCCGAGTGCTTTCATACTGGGGCGGTGTGCTTGCAGGACAGGAAAAAAAGTCCTGCAAGCCGCATCTTTGGGGCGGTGGTATTCATCGCTCCTCCACCGCCCCTGACCATTGAAATGAATGGGCAGCGCTTCTGAAGCGGCTGAAAACCTCTTTGGGAGCGCCGCTAATCTGCACTTTTAACCCCTTTTTAACCCATTGTGGGGGGGGGGGTTAAAAACGCACCGCTGCCGCCCGAATAACGACGCCAATGCGCCACTATAAATAGCGGTAAATGGCCGCAAATTAGCGGTGTTTTACCGCTAACGCTCGGGCGGCCCTGGTGGGAAAGGGGTCTTAAAGTTCATGGGCGTGTAAAGGCAGGCATCCCAATACTCATGGGAATATAGTGATGTGATGACCTAAAATGTCAGAACCTCCTCTACATTGGACAGTCCCTTGCAGCAAAGCTCCAACACAAGTTTTCTTTTTTTCTGCATCTCTGGGACCACCCACCAACCACATTGAATTTACAAAATCAAATTTTGTTGGTCGTATTTTCCGCTTGACTCGTTCACTTTGCTCGCTCTAATCCTCTTTGATCCGAGGCTTTGGTTCCGTATCAAAGAAAGCATTTCTCTTGTTTTAAGCTTTTTTTAACACTGAAGCAGAGTTTTCACTTTCAAAGCAGTTCCTTGAACGTTTGATGTCGAGCCTTTACCATATGCGGGCCTTTGGACTGAGAACAAAATGTTCCAATTTTCTCTCGTCTGACTGCAAAAACCTTTTTTGTCACATGCTTTTAATATCAGCTAAGTGGTTTGTTGCAAACCCTGAAAGTAATCCGAGACCTGAGCTCACAATAATGGCTTCCTTCTTACCGGCCGCACTATAGGAGAGCTCTGTGTGTTGACTCATGGACATCTGACCTCATACAGGAAGCCGATCTGCACCATTTATGGTGCTTGCTAACCAATGCAATCTTGTAAAAATAATATAGTAGTGGGAAGATTTACTAAACCTTGTATGTTTCCTACAGTTTATATGGCCTGGGCTCAACTCTTTTCCTTAACAATTAAACTAAAGTCTCGTACACACGAGTCGACGATCGTATACAACAGGACATACGAACGACCGTTGTATGCTAAATCGATCGTTAGTACGTGCGATTAAAACAGCCGACATACGGCGGTCGTACAACGGGAGTTGTATGAGCAGACTAGAAAACTTGGTAGTACGACAAGCGGCTATACGACCGTTGTATCGTGTGTTGGTCCAACAAGTTGTATTGTGCAAAACACGCATGCTCAGAAGTCAGGAACGGCCGGACGCTAATTACATGCACCTGAACTTTAGCCTCGTACACACGGTTCGACGGTCGTACGACCGAACGGACCAAATCGTATGTTGGCTGTTGTATCTAGCATACTGACATGCACTACACGATCGTATGACCAAGCCGAACGTAGTGACGTGTTATGAACGTATAAAGAGAAAGTTCAGGTGCCTGTAATTTGTGTCTGGCCGTTCCTGACTTCTGAGCATGCGTGTTTTGCGCAGTACAACTTGTTGGACCAACTTCTCTGTACACACGATACAACGGTCGTATGACCGCTTGTTGGTACTGCCAAAGTTTCCTAGTTTGCTCATACAACTCCCGTTGCACGACCGTCGTACGTCAGCTGTTCTAATCGCGCGTACGAACGGTCGATTTAGCATACAAACGGTCATTCGTACAACCTGTTGTATACGATCGTCGACCCGTGTGTATGAGTCATTACTCTTTATACGTTCATAACATGACACTACGTTCAGCTTGGTCATATGATCGCATAGCACATGTCAGTATGCGAGATACAACAGCCAACATGCGATTTGGTCCGTTTGGTCGTACGACCGCCGAACTGTGTACAAGGCATTACAGTCAGAAAGTCATTATTATACAGGATTATTATTATTATTATACAGGATTTATATAGCACCAACAGTTTACGTAATATAAAAGGGGGACAATACAGGTACAATACAATAGACTACAAAAGAATTAGAGGGCTCTGCTCAGAAGAGCTTGCAATCTAATAGTGGGGGCAGGTGGTACAAAAGGTTGTAACTGTGGGGAGTGAGTTGATGGAAGAGGTAAAAGATTAGTTGGAGGTGTGAGAGGCTTCCCTGAAGAGATGAGTTTTCAGGGATCGCCTGAAGGCAGTAAGAGAAAGAGATAGGTGGACAGATTGAGGTAGAGAGTTCCAGAGTATGGGAGAGGCTCTGGAGAAATCCTGGAGATGAGCATGGGAGGAGGTGACAAGGGAGCTTGAGAGTAGGAGGTCTTGAGAGGAGCGGAGAGGACGGTTTGGGTGATATTTGGAGACAAGATTGGTGATGGAGCTCGGGGCAGAGTTGTGAATGGCTTTGTATGTTGTGGTTAGCATTTTGAATTTGATTTGTTGGGTGATCGGGAGCCAGTGTAGGGATTGGTGGAGAGGGGTGGCAGACACTGAGTGGTTGGTAAGATGGGTGAGTCTGGCAGCAGCATTCATGATAAACTGAAGAGGGGATAGCCTATGGAGAGGGAGGCCAATGAGAAGGGAGTTGCAATAGTCAAGGTGAGAGATAACGAGGGAGTGAATGAGGAGATTGGTGGTTTAATTTGTTAGAAAGGGGCGTATTTTAGAGATGTTACGGAGGTGAAGTCTACAAGCTTTCAACGGCAATTGAATTTGGGACTGAAAGGACAGGTCAGAGTCTAGGATTACACCTAGTACCCTGGCATGAGGGGAGGGTTTGTGGTTGCATTATTGATTTTGATGGAAAAGTCAATATTACCAGCTCAGTTTTAGAGAGATTTAGTTTAACCACTTGACAACTGGGCACTTAAACCCCCTTCCTAACCAGACCAATTTTCAGCTTTCAGTGCTCTCACATTTTGAATGACAATTACTCAGTCATACTACACTGTACCCAAATGAAATTTTCGTCCTTTTTTTCACACAAATAGAGCTTTCTTTTGGTGGTATTTAATCACCATTGGGGTGTTTATTTTTTGAGCAATAAATGGAAAAATACCGAAAATTTTGTAAAAAAATGCATTTTTCTTTATTTCTGTTATAACATTTTGCAAATTAGTAATTTTTCTTCGTAAATTTTGGCCAAAATTTATACTGCTATATGTCTTTGGTAAAAATAACCCAAATTAGTGTATATTATTTGGTCTTTGTGAAAGTTATAGAGTCTACAAGAGATGTGTATAA
>BLSH010560379.1:437448-449914 GCA_018402905.1 Glandirana rugosa | reverse complement strand
TTATCCCGTTGGGACGTTGATGTCACGGAACGCTTTCATAAGCCGGGGGAACTTGAAACACTGGAAAACGGTGTAAAGTCCGAAGTTTGTATTTCTATATTTTGACATTAAAAAAACACTTCTTAGTTTTGTTCACCCTGTGTTAGTACTTCACCTTGCTTTAAATAACCTATCAAGTTTGAAAAAATTGTTTATTTTTTGACTTTTTAACCCACACGTTTTAATAAGTAGGGGGAATTCAATTATGAAACATCGCGGTGGAAAACGACGCTAATGTCGACATTCAGCGAACCCCTTCAGAGATAGTCAAAACGTCTCTCGATGTGCAAAACTGATAGAGACTTCCCCAAGCGACTTACAGCTGTAATCGCAGCAAAAGGTGGCGCTACAAAGTATTAACTTAAGGGGGATGAATAATTTTGCACACCCAATTTTTCAGTTTTTTATTTGTTAAAAAAGTTTGAACTATCCAATAAATTTCGTTCCACTTCATGATTGTGTCCCACTTGTTTTGATTCTTCACAAAAAAATTACAGTTTTATATCTTTATGTTTGAAGCCTGAAATGTGGCAAAAGGTCACAAAGTTCAAGGGGGCCGAATACTTTCGCAAGGCACTGTAGTTGCAGGGTTGCCCTATTCAGTTGAATGAGACGGGTTCAGCGGGTGGTACCGCAACAGTGGGGATAATTTTTTATGCACTATCTATCTATCTATCTATCTATCTATCTATCTATCTATCTATCTATTTATCTATCTCTCTGTCTCTCCAATCATTGTTTCTATCTATCTATAGATAGATAGGTAGAGATAGATAGATTTCTATCTATCTATCTATCTATCTATCTATCTATCTATCTATCTATCTATCTATCTATCTATCTATCTATCTATCTATCTATCTCTCTCTATCTCTCTTTGTCTATATATATCTATCTATCTACAGCAGGGGTCGGCAACCTGTGACTCTCCAGCTGTTGTGGAACTCCATTTCCCATGAGGCATTACAAGGCTGACAGTTACAATTACTCTCAGAGGCATGATGGGACTTGTAGTTCTGCAACAGCTGGGGGGCCACAGGTTGCTTACCCCTGATCTACAGTATCTCACAAAAGGGAGTACATCCCTCACATTTTTGTAAATATTTTATTATATCTTTTCTTTTACAAAAGGTTTATTGGCATATATTCCAATAGTTACTTACAACAAAGCATAATGTGCAGTACAAAAAGGTTACAATTTTACAATGTTACTGCAGAGAAACTGGATAATTTGAAATCATGAACAAAATATAATAGTTAACATAGAACATTCTTATTTTCATTTTACGGCTCCTTGTACCTAAATATGCATAGTGGACCTAGAAATCTTAAAGTAGACTTTCCGGTAGCAGCCAGCCCCGAGTAATACCAGGCCTAGGGGAGGCTCTAAATGACCAGTTGGGACCCAGCTGGTCAAGTAAAATGAAATTGTGTAAAAACATGATCTAAGGGAGGAAGGCCATAAATGAATCATCTGGTATGCAAAGCTTAGAGCATCAAGGACACCACTTAATAACCAGAGTGTGTGTGGGTCCCATATATAGTACTACACCAATAAGAATTGCATAAATCAGAGAATTAGTGATTGAATAAGAAAGAGGATCAAAATGGTGGAAAAAGAATAAAGCTTGAGTAAAGAAAGTAGAAAAATAGAGAGAAAGGAAGAGTTAGTCCGCAGGACACAAGCCAGAGGGGGGGTTCAGATCTGGACAGGGGAGGGCTGGGCTGGGGGGCAGGGTGGCAACTGCCCCCCAGGCCACCCTAACTTACATTCAAAATGGCCGACGGCCGCTGTTCGCTCACACTTTTTTCTTCTTGTGGAGGAAGGAAGTAGGGGACAGGGGCAGAGCCACCAACTAACTGCAGGCAAAGGGGGGGGTGCCCAGGGCCGGCCCTACCATGGATCCCGCTGGGCCCATTGGCTGCCTTGGGGGGGCATCACCGAATACACAGAGCGGGGATCTCCCGCTAACAAAGTCCTACCTCCTGGACCAGCTTCTATAATAGACAGCACACTGGTGATGTCTATCATAGGAGGCGGGACTTCATATGACAGCGGCCGCACCAGGTAAGCGGGAGATCCCCGCTCTGTGTAATACGGCGGCTCTCCTCTCTCTGCATTGCAGGCTGCATTGGAGGGGCACTGGTGAGGCTGCATTAATGGGCATTGGTCAGGCTGCACTGATCAGGCTGTGCTGATGGGCACTAGCGAGGCAGCATTGGTGGGCACTGGTGAGGCTGCATTGGTGGGCACTGATGAGCTGCATTGATGCATTATTTTTGTTACTCCTCCTTTGTTGCTATTAACATTAAATTATGATACCACATTTATTTGTCTCACTTCATAACATCAATATCCGTTCTAAAACCAGGTGGGCATGGATATTGAGCTGATTCGGTGGTTCAATGGGCCACTTGACTGGACCTGGAGCAGAGTGTTGTCGAACCTAGAGGGCATGGTAGATGTAACCCATGGTTACCCTGAGGAATTTATCATGTGTATCTAAAAGAATAGCTGTTAATTTTTTGTTTATTATAATGTAATTTATTCAATTTTTCACTACCTCAAAACTAAGCAGAGAAGTCTCCAGGCTCTCACTATGGTTAATTTAGTAGCAGTAAAGAGATGTTATGCCAGCTGTCGTTCGGGACGTAGCAATTCAATAATCGGTTTGCCTAAAAGGGCTTCATAGGGATCACACTTTATATTGACCTGAAACATAGTCCGGAGTAGGGCGTACACCCTGATCCACAATCTGCAAACCCTCGGGCATGTCCTACAAATATGGGCAATTGACCCCTCCTGGGAGCAGCCCCGAAAACAGAGGGGAGAGTAGGATGGGATGAAACGAGCCAGTCTGACTGGTATATAATACCATCTATACAGAACTTTATAAGCATTCTCCAGCATAAGAACGTTCCTTGAGCTTTTGGAAAGGGTGATGGTCATTGCCTGCCAGTCTTCGGGATCCAATTGCCCACCCAACTCTTTTTCCCACTGTAGATGATAGGTTCTTGAGGGAGGTTTTTCCCCAGTAATTATGGATGAATATATTAGCGATATCAAACCCGGTGAGTGGGGTCTAGTTTTACATAAACTCTCAAAAGGGGTCAGGGTGTATGGGGTAGAGTGTGATTTAGTAAGTTGTTGGAGAAAATGTCTCAGTTGCATATAACGGTAATGCTTGCGTAAAGGGATATCGTGGGAAGAGCGCAGGGCATCAATAGTCAATATTCTGGTAGGGGTGAACAGCGAATGAACATCAGTGAATCCATTCGCAGTCCACGCAGCTGAAGACAAGCAGACTAAGGACATGGATTATTGGAACCATGTCCTGTGGTCTGATGAGACCAAGATAAACTTATTTGGCTCAGATGGTGTCAAGTGTGTGTGGCGGCAACCAGGTGAGGAGTACAAAGACAAGTGTGTCTTGCTTACAGTCAAGCATGGTGGTTGGAGTGTCATGGTCTGGGGCTGCATGAGTGCTACTGGCGCTGGGGAGCTACAGTTCATTGAGGGAACCATGAATGCCAACATGTACTGTGACATACTGAAGCAGAGTATGATTCCCTCCCTTCGGAGACTGGGCCGCAGGGCAGTATTCCAACATGATAACGACCCCAAACACACCTCCAAGACGACCACTGCCTTGCTAAAGAAGCTGAGGGTAAAGGTGATGGACTGGCCAAGCATGTCTCCAGACCTAAACCCTATTGAGCATCTGTTGGGCATCTTCAAACGGAAGGTGGAGAAGCGCAAGGTCTCTAACATCCACCAACTCTGTAATGTCATCATGGAAGAGTGGAAGAGGACTCCAGTGCCAACCTGTGAAGCTCTGGTGAACTCCATGCCCAAGAGGGTTAAGGCAGTGCTGGAAAATAATGGCGGCCACACAAAATATTAACACTTTGGGCCCAATTTGGACATTTTCACTTAGGGGTGTACTCACTTTTGTTGCCAGCGGTTTAGACATTAATGGCTGTGTGTTGAGTTATTTTGAGGGGACATCAAATTTACACTGTTATACAAGCTGTGCACTCACTACTTTACAATATAGCAAAGTGTCATTTCTTCAGTGTTGTCACGTGAAAATATATAATAAAACATTTACAAAAATGTGAGGGGTGTACTTACTTTAGTGAGATACTGTATGTATAGATAGATAGAAACAGATGGATGGAGAGAGAGACAGATATCTCTATATCTATCTATAATCAGTGGTGTGCGTCCCTCTACAGCATAGCGGTGCAGGGTATGGCCCTCTGCGATTGGCTGTCACGGTTTGGTGAACAGATGGAGAGGGAAGAATCGGTTGGGGCTGTTCAGGTATTCTCAGATCTGGTCCTCATTTCCATAATGAAATGTCAGGCGGTGTACATGCATTATTCATGGCGCTGTTTCCTTTTTGTTGCGTGGGAACTCTTGACAAACACGGAACACTGATTTTAGAAATAAATCTGGAACATTTATGCTGAAATTGTTTTCTGTTCTGTGCAGAATCAGAATAGTGAAAATACAGGGAGCTTCAGTAAGAGGACAAACTATAGCTGGCCATACACTATACAATCAGATTGTACAATTTCCATACAATCTTTTCACGACAATTGTCATCCAAATTGGCATGAATGGGCCTGCCTGCATGTGGATGCGTGGAACACTATTACATGCTGTGTGGGCAAGCACGGCCCTTACATGGGTGTACGCTTGCTAATTTTACTGTAGGCCAGCAGCTTGAGCAGGCACCACAATGTACCTGTACATCGTCCCGATTATGAACACTGGCGTGCCCCTGGGGGGGGTACAGGGGCACAATCTTCGACCAATGTGTGCAGTGGACACAGCTCAGTATCGGGCTGCTGTGAGCGGCCCAGATACCACGTGATTGCTGTGCGATCATCTGACACCTAGTAAACAACAGTCATGAATGTAATCCATTCATAACATCATTGTTTACTACTGTGTGATCTGTTATTGGTCACTAGTGATCACATGGTACCTGGGCCAGTCACAGCACCCTGTACCACCTGATAGCTGTTGCCAGTCACAGCATCACAATAGTAAACAATGAATCCTGAATGAAAGCCATTCATGAAAGTTGAAACAATTACTGTTATGGTGATCATCACTGTAACAAGCAATCACAGCGTAAAAATCCCTAATCACATCCCCCCCATGGTGACACTGAGCTACTCTGATGAAAGTATGTAAAAAAATGAAAAAAAAAAAGAATAAAAAAATTGCATAAAAAGAAAAATATTTAAAAAATTGAATAAAAAATTATTTAATTTTTGGCAACTGTTTTGAAATTGTAATTTTTTGTCACAATTTTTTGGAAAATGAAGAAATGAAATAAAGTCATTATCCCTGATCACCGCCATGATAGTCATATGATGACGCTGAACTGCACTGGAGACCGAATGTAAATTTTATTTAATTTCCTCTATTTTTTTCTATTAGATTGTAAGCTCTTCTGAGCAGAGCCCTCTTAATCCTATTGTATTGTACCTGTATTGTCCCCTTTTATATTGTAATGCGCTGCGTAAACTGTTGGCGCTATATAAATCCTGTATAATAATAATAATAATTTTCCAAAAAATTGCAATTTCAAAAAACTCGCCATGCCTCTTACTAAATACCTTGAACTGTCTACTTTCCAAAAAGAGGTCATTGGGGGGCATTTGTACTGTGCTGGCATCTCTGGGCCTCAAGAACTGAGATAGGCTGTCAGTACATCAGGGTTGACCAATTTTCAGGTATATTCCATAGTTTGTGGTCTCTATAACTTTCCCGCAGACTAAATAATATACTCATTTGGGTTATTTTCACCAGAGAAATGGAGCAGAATCATAGGTGTGCACAGCCTATTGCATTAGGGTGTGCGCCCAAAAGGGGGAAATCCTTCCGGGGCTGAAGTGGTTAAGGTTAATCTGCTTCTCTTCCGGTTTCATTGCGTGGCCCCGTTTCCTCCCTGAGACTGAAAAGTGTCAGTTAGTGTCCAATTGTCCGCTGCCATATCACAGTCACTCTATAAGTCGCTGATCGCCACCATTATTAATAAGAAATAAATAAATAAGAATTCCAGTATATATTCCATTGTTTGTAGACACTATAAGTTTTGCGCAAACCAATCAATATACGCTTATTGGGAATTTTTTTAACCAAAAATATGTTGCAGAATACACATTGGCCTAAATTTATGAAGAAATTTGATTTTTTATATTTTTTTATTGGATATGTTTTATAGCAGAAAGTAAAAAATATATATTTTTTAAATTGTCAGTCTTTTTTTGTTTATAGTGCAAAAAATCAAAACCGCAGAGGGGATCAAATACCACCAAAAGAAAGCTCTATTTGTTGGAAAAAAGGGCATCAATTTTATTTGGGTACAGCGTCGCACGACCGCGCAATTGTCAGTTAAAGTAACGCAGTGCCGAGTCGCAAAAAATGGCCTGGTCATGAAGGGGGGTAAACCTTTCAGAGGTCAGATGGTAAAAGGGTAACTCCACTTTTGTGGTAAAAAAAAAATAGGAAATAATAAAAAATAATATAGAGTATACAATTGCTAGTCATATTGTAATTGAATGTTATTGAAAACGACCTTTCCTTTTCAATCTGCAGCTCTGTAATTTTCTGTAAAATGCAATATGGCAACTAGGAGGCGTTCTGTACACAGATGGTGAACGCACCCCAGAAACATCATTTCTTGCTTATGTGATTGGCTCTCTGATTTTCCCAGAAGTCTGCACTAAGATACAAATCAGATTTTGGGCATCCCCTGCAACAAAAAAATGCTCAAAAATGTGGCTGAATGTCGATCCTCAACATTTTTGGACGTTTTAGATCATTTGAGGGAAAAAAAAAATGCTGGCCCTTTAAAAACGCGACAAAACACGCAAAAACGCTGGTAATATAACGCTAATAACAGCTGAAAAAAATCACTGATAAGCTACTGACGTTTTTTTGGACGTTTTTTTAATGTCCTGCGTGCATGAAGCCTAAGGCCACATACACACGGGCGTATTAAAAAAATAAGCAAAACGTTGGGCCCGACGTCAGGGAAAAATTGGCGTCAAAAACGCAATTTTTTCTGCGTTTTGCATCGTCGTTAATTAGCGTTAGTGAGCGTTGGCGTCAATAGGCGTTTTGTTTGAAAAAACATTCCTCTGCTATTTTTTAACCTGAAAACGCTGATGCTAAAAACGCAGGTTAACGACGGTACGGCATTAGTGAGAGTTTTGCTGGCTCGGCGTTAAAAACGCCAAAAGGTTACAGCCTCGGAACGCGCTGGCTGTGGGTTCTACTTTCAGCTCACTAATGCCGACGCTCTCTACAGCTCAAAAACGTCAGCGTTTTTATGGGGCCATTAAATAACATGGAGAGCGGCAAAAAACGCTAAAAGACGTGGCGTCAAAAACGTCCGTGTGTATGAGGCCTTAGGATGACAGCCCTGGAGGTGACACCGTCAACAACAACACTACATTTGCAGCTCTCAAGATCCTTTTCTGACCGGTCCTCTTCAAAATATCTTTCTACTGACTCCTGGAGGATATCTTTTAAATTAGCAGTAGAAGGGCATTCATTTTCCTGGCTCATGGCACAACTTTTGTTCATTACAATACTGACACCTGCTGGATTTCTGGTAAATAACACATTTCTATGTTTTATTACTTTAATGCCTATTCTCCTATCCTTGATATCCCAAAATCCAGATATTAATTACTAGGTTATTGCGCACCTCCCAGCTTTCTGAGATGAGGTAGATGAATACCCATTTGCACAAAGTATTTAGACAAAAGTACAGTGCCACCAATCAGTGCCCATCAGTGCAGCATATCAGTGCCAGTGCCACCTATCAATGCCCATCAGTGCTGCATATCAGTGCCCACCAGTGCTGCCTATCAGTGCCCATCTGTGCCGCATATCAGTGCTGCATATCAGTGCCATCTTTGTAGCATATCAGTGCCACCTATCAGTGCCCATCAGTGCTGCATATCAGTGCCACCTATCAGTGCCCACCAGTGCTGCTTATCAGTGCCCATCAATGCCACATATCAGTGCCACCTATCAGTGCTGCATATCAGTGTCACCTATCAGTGCCGCATATCAGTGCCACCTATCAGTGCCCATCAGTGTTGTATATCAGTGCCACCTATCAGTGCCCATCAGTGCTGCCTATCAGTGTCCATCACTGACTTAGCACCCGCTGCCTCTCCACTCTCTCCCACTTGCACCTCTGGAGAAACATTTATCAGTGCAGCATATCTGTGCTACCTATCAGTGCCAATCAGTGCCGCACATCAGTGCCACCTATCGGTGCCGCATATTAGTATCACCTAATCAGTGCCCATCAGTAAAGGAGAAAAATTATTATTTACAAAATTTACTGACAGAAATTACTAGGTTATTGCACACCTCCCAGCTTTCTGTGATGAGGTAGATGAATACCCATTTGCACAAAGTATGTAGACAAAAGTACAGTGCCGCCCATCAGTGCTGCCTATCAGTGCCTATCAGTGCAGCATATAGTGCCAGTGCCACCTATCAATGCCCATCAGTGCTGCATATCAGTGCCACCAATCAGTCCCCACCAGTGCTGCCTATCAGTGCTCATATGTGCCGCATATCAGTGCTGCATATCAATGTAGCCTATCAGTGCCCATCAGTGCTGCATATCAGTGCCCACCAGTGCTGCTTATCCGTGCCCATCAGTGCTGCACATCAGTGCCACCTATCAGTGCTGCATATCAGTGCCACCTATCAGTGCCCATCAGTGCTGTATATCAGTGCCACCCCTCAGTGCCCATCAGTGCTGCCTATCAGTGCCCATCACTGACTTATTACCCCCTGCCTCTCCACTCTCTCCCACTTGCACCTCTGGAGAAACACTTATTTATCAATGCAGCATATCAGTGCCACCTATCAGTGTCAATCAATGCCGCATATTAGTGCCACCTAATCAGTGCCCATCAGTAAAGGAGAAAAATTATTGTTTACAAAATTTACTGACAGAAACTAATAAAAACTTATTTTTTTTCACAACTTTTGCAAAAAATAAAAACCCCAGTAGTGATTAAATGCCACCAAAAGAAAGCCCTATTTATGTGAAAAAAATGATAAAAATGTCATTTGGGTACAGTGTAGCATGACCGCACAATGGTCATTCAAAGTGTGACAGAGCTGAAAGCTGAAAATTGGCCTGGGCAGGAAGGGGGTGAAAGTGCCCTGTAGGCAAGTGTTTAAAGGGGCATGGCAGAGGGTGTGTCCTAGTTCTACATATTTTTACTAATAGGTGTCCCTCGCTCCCATCCCCAATAGTTGGTTTAATTCCACTTTAAAGTGTTACTAAACCCAGGACCCTGCATTCACTATATCTGGTCTCCCACAGTACACAGAACATGGAAATGCAATTATTTTAGTAAACATAAACTGCTAAATACCTTTTCTCATTAGCAGTATATAGCAGTCGTATGACTTCCATCAGTGTCTGGTTAAAGCTTGTAGGAGGAGTTTTCATTCTCCTCTGATTGTCCTACGAGGCTGCATGACCCCTGACCCTCTGTCTGTACAGTGCTGATCACATGCACCCTCCCAAGGAAAAAGAAAACTCCCTAGCAATACACATCAAACTGAGCATGTGCAGAGTGTCTCCAAAGGTTCTGTTCCATCAGGAGATGGATAGGGGACAGTGGTAGAAGGGTGGTGGTGGTGGGGGGGTGTCAGAGAAGACAGGATCAAACAGCTTTTTTACAAAATGAGGAGGATTAACCCCTTAGGTTCCACAGTGAGTACATACTTGCCAACAATCACAGATTTTCTGGGACATTCCTTGGATTTAGACCTGTGTCCCAGTCTTACAGATTCCCGGGAAATATCGGAGGGGAATATAAGGAGGGTCTCCGATGGGGACACCTAATGTAAGGAGGGACTCCTCTGGGGACACATAATGAAAGGAGGGATGCCGCTGGGGACACCCAATGTAAGGAGGGACTCTGCTGGGGGCACCTAATGTAAGGAGAGACTCCGCTGGGGACACCTAATGTAAGGAAGGACTCCTCTGGGGGCAGCTGATGTAAGGAGGGATTCCGCTGAGGGCGCCTGATGTAAGGAGGGACTTCGCTGGGGGCACCTAATGTAAGGAGGGTTTCCGCTGGGGGCACCTGATGTAAGGAGGGACTCCACTGGGGGCACCTGATGTAAGGAGGGGCTCCGCTGGGGACACCTGATGTAAGGAGAAGCTCCGCTGGGGACACCTGATGTAAGGAGGGACTCTGCTGGGGACACCTGATGTAAGGAGGGACTCTGCTGGGGACACCTGATGTAAGGAGGGACTCCACTGAGGACACCTGATGTAAGGAGGGACTCCTCTGGGGACACCTAATGTAAGGAGGGACGCCGCTGGGGACACCCAATGTAAGGAGGGACTCTGCTGGGGGCACCTAAAGTAAGGAGAGACTCCGCTGGGGACGCCTAAAGTAAGGAAGGACTCCTCTGGGGGCAGCTGATGTAAGGAGGAATTCCGCTGAGGGCGTCTGATGTAAGGAGGGACTTCGCTGAGGGCACCTAATGTAAGGAGGGATTCCGCTGGGGGCACCTGATGTAAGGAGGGACTCCACTGGGGGCACCTGATGTAAGGAGGGACTCCGCTGGGGACACCTGATGTAAGGAGGAACTGCGCTGGGGACACCTGATGTAAGGAGGGACTCTGCTGGGGACACCTGATGTAAGGAGGGACTCCACTGAAGACACCTGATGTAAGGAGGGACTCTGCTGGGGACACCTGATGTAAGGAGGGACTCCACTGAGCACACCTGATGTAAGGAGGGACTCTGTTGGGGGCACCTGATGTAAGGAGGAACACTGCTGGGGACAGCTGCTGTAAGGAGGGACTCTGCTAGGGCACCTGATGTAAGGAGGAACTCTGCTGGGGACAGCTGATGTAAGGAGGAACTCTGCTGGGGACAGCTGATGAAAGGAGATACTCTGCTGGGGACACCTGATGTAAGGAGGGACTGCGCTGGGGACACCTAATGCAAGGAGGGACTCCGCTGGGGACACCTGATGTACGGAGGAACTTCGCTGGGGACACCTCATGTAAAGAGGGATTCCGCTGGGTACACCTGATGTAATGAGGGACTCTGTTGGGGACACCTGATGTAAGGAGGGACTCCACTGAGGACACCTGATGTAAGGAGGGACTCTGCTGGGGACACCTGATGTAAGGAGGGACTCCACTGAGCACACCTGATGTAAGGAGGGACTCTGTTGGGGGCACCTGATGTAAGGAGGAACACTGCTGGGGACAGCTGCTGTAAGGAGGGACTCTGCTAGGGCACCTGATGTAAGGAGGAACTCTGCTGGGGACAGCTGATGTAAGGAGGAACTCTGCTGGGGACAGCTGATGAAAGGAGATACTCTGCTGGGGACACCTGATGTAAGGAGGGACTGTGCTGGGGACACCTAATGCAAGGAGGGACTCCGCTGGGGACACCTGATGTACGGAGGAACTCCGCTGGGGACACCTCATGTAAAGAGGGATTCCGCTGGGTACACCTGATGTAATGAGGGACTCTGTTGGGGACACCTGATGTAAGGAGGGACTCCACTGAGGACACCTGATGTAAGGAGGGACTCCACTGGGGGCACCTAGTGTAAGGAGGGATTCCGCTGAGGGTCCCTGATGTAAGGAGGGACTTCGCTGGGGGCACCTGATGTAAGGAGGGACTCCGCTGAGGGCACCTAATGTAAGGAGGGATTCCGCTGGGGGCACCTGATGTAAGGAGGGACTCCACTGGGGGCACCTGATGTAAGGAGGGACTCTGCTGGGGACACCTGATGTAAGGAGGGACTCCACTGAGGACACCTGATGTAAGGAGGAACTCCTCTGGGGACACCTAATGTAAGGAGGGATGCCGCTGGGGACACCCAATGTAAGGAGGGACTCTGCTGGGGGCACCTAATGTAAGGAGAGACTCCGCTGGGGACACCTAATGTAAGGAAGGACTCCTCTGGGGTCAGCTGATGTACGGAGGGATTCCGCTGAGGGCGCCTGATGTAAGGAGGGACTCTGCTGGGGACACCTGATGTAAGGAGGGACTCCACTGAGGACACCTGATGTAAGGAGGGACTCTGCTGGGGACAACTGCTGTAAGGAGGCACAGGAGTCACCTCAGGGAGGAATGTAGTCCACAGGGGTTGTCTCAGGGAGTAATGTAGTCCACATGGGTCGCCTTAGTGAGACATGTAGTCCACAGGGGTCGCCTCAAGGAGGCATGTAGTCGACATGGGTCGTCTCAAGGAGGAATGTAGTCCACGGGGTCGTCTCAGGGAGGAATGTCGTCAACAGGGGTCGTCTCAGGGAGGAATGTAGTCCACAGGAGTCACCTCAGGGAGGAATGTAGTCCACAGGGGTCGTCTCAGGGAGGAATG
>BLSH010560379.1:424305-437438 GCA_018402905.1 Glandirana rugosa | reverse complement strand
GAGGAATGTAGTCCACAGGAGTCACCTCAGGGAGGAATGTAAGGAGGGACTCCACTGAGGACACCTGATGTAAGGAGGGACTCTACTGGGGACACTTGATGTAAGGAGGGACTCCACTGAGGACAGCTGATGTAAGGAGGGACACCACTGAGGACACCTGATGTAAGGAGGGACACCACTGAGGACACCTGATGTAAGGAGGGACTCTGCTGGGGACACCTGATGTAAGGAGGGACTCTGCTGGGGACACCTGATGTAAAGAGGGACTCCGCTGGGGACACCTGATGTAAGGAGGGACTCCACTGGGGACACCTAATGTAAGGAGGGACTCCGCTGGGGACCCCTGATGTACGGAGGAACTCCGCTGGGGACACCTGATGTAAGGAGGGACTCCACTGGGGACACCCGATGTACAGAGGAACTCCGCTGGGGACACCTGATGTACGGAGGAACTCCGCTGGGGACACCTGATGTACGGAGGAACTCCGCTGGGGACACCTAATGTAAGGAGGGACTCCACTGTGGACACCTGGGATGGAAGGAGGGACTCCACTGTGGACACCTGATGGCATCTGGTGGCAGGTGACAGTGGCAAGTGACACACTCTGGGCTTCCACTGATTCTGCATTATGGTGAGTTGAACTATTTCATTTTATATTACAATGTAATAATAGAAATAATGCGCTTCAATCATTCTGACACCATAACAACCATGGTGCCGAGATGAATGAAGTGCTAACACCAGGTGTTTGGAGTATCTTTATCTGCTGATTGTTAAACTTTCTGAAATACACATATTACTATTGTGGTGTAGGATCTGGGCCAGCTGTCCCTCCATCCCTCTTTCCTTCTCTCTCCTTCCCTACCTATTTCTTTCTTTATTTCTTCCTCCATCCCTCATTCATCTCAGACTTGAACCACACCCCATTTGAGCCACGCCTCATTTAAGCCACACCCACTATTTGGTTTAATCCACACCCATGTTTTCGCCCCACCCCCTAATTATAATAAGACCCCCACCTACAGACAAAAAAGTGCTACTATAAATTTTTTGACAATGTTGGCAACTATGTGAGTATAACAAGCATGCTATGCTGCACATACAGACTGATTTTACTGTGGTGGGTTTAACACTTTAATAGATGGAAAGTTGAAAAAAATGACTGAAGAGCCACTTTAACCAGTTGCCAACCGCCCGCCGTAGATTCACGCCGGCAACTTGGCTCAATATCGCGGATCGTGAGCGCACGCGTGCCATTGGAGGTGGGCTTGCACTCTTCCTGTGTTCCGGGAAGCTAGGGAGCGGGTATTGGGGACTCAATGTCTGCCGGCTTCCCGCGATTGCTCCCCCGCAGTGACAGAGCGGAGTATAGGGGAGGGCGATCACTCTCCTCCCCCACTCAGCCCCCATACAGTTAGTAACACCTCCCAGGGAACACAGTTAACCCTTAGAGTGCCCTGTGCAGGTTAACCCCTTCCCTGCCAGTGACATTTACACAATAATCAGTGCATTTTTATAGCACCAATCGCTGTATAAATGCCAATGGTCCCAAAAAAGTGTCAAAATGGTCCGACATGTCCTCCGCAATATCGCAGTACCGCTAAAAATCACAGATCGCCGCCATTACTAGTAAAAAAAAAAATGTATAAATAAAAACCCCATAAATTAATTCTCATCATTCTTAAACGCGGCAACTTTTGCGCAAAGCAATCAATAAACGCCAATTGCGATTTTTTTTTTACCAAAAATATGAGGAAGAATATAAATCGGCCAACACCGATGAATACATTTGTTTTTTTATATATTTTTTTTTGGATTTGCATTTTAGCAAAAAGTAAGAAATTTGGGTTTTTTTGCAAAATTGTCGCTCTTCTTTTGTTTATAGCGGTAATCAGAGATGACGCGGCGATGATCAAATACCACCAAAAGAAAGCTCTATTTGTGGGGAAAAAAGGACGCAAATTTTGCTTGGGTACAACATCGCATGAATGCGCAATTGTCAGTTAAAGCGATGCAGTGCCGAATCTCAAAAAGTGCTCTGGTCCTAAAGTGGGAAATCCTTCTGGGGTTGAAATGGTTAAGAACTGGCCAGGTGTTCCGTCAGATTAGGCAACCCGTAAGATATGGTAAAAGAAGTGACGTTCCATTGCAGCCATCTTGCTACACCCTGCACTCGGCCACACTAAGCCTTTACAGTCTGATGGCGGCAAGCGGACATCTTGTTACACCCACCGAAGTCTTGCATTTGACATGTATTTATACCAGTGAGTAAACTGAGCTTATATAGTGAATTCCAGTAGTAGAATAACGTAGGAGGCGTGTCATGTGATCCTCCCGAACCACTCAGCACCCGGCTTCCACTTGGTCTCCAAAAACATGGCTGCCCCCTTGTAACTGGAGACACTTTTTGGAGAAGGCATCATTTCCTGTCGCCTGGTGTGGGCGTGGAAATGTTTGTGCAGCTGCAGACACGTCATCGGCCGGCGCGGTGAGTCAGGCAGTGCGGGGCGGATGTTGCGAGTGGAGGGGAGCGGAAGTGGTCCAATCCTTCCAGGCTGCAGAGGGGCCCGGTGAGTAACGGGGACACGTCTGTCCTGCGGGTCAGGTGGGGTGGGGCGAGGGGAAACCGGGCTGGTCACGTGTTCCTGGGTGGGGGCCAGGAGAGGACACCTCACCCCCCCTCCCCCTACTAGTCACATGTCACTGCCTGCCAGGCACATGCATTGCTCTGCTGGGCCCCATCCTCATGTCTGGAGTGGGGGGGTTATTGATCTGAAAATAAAAGACAACCCCCCCCCTTACACTGACAAAGGATGGGGGGCATTATAAATGTTTACATATTCTGCCATGAGGGAGGCCTGGGGGGGCAGCCATTGCTGAGCTCCTCATTGCCTGGCTGCTGTTGGTAAAAAAATTCCCAATAAGCGTTTATTGATCGGTTTGGGCAAAAGTTATCGCGTCTACAAAATAGGGGAATAGATTTATGGCATTTTTATTATTATTATTTTACTAGTAATGGCGGCGAACTGCGATTTTTATCGCGACTGCGATATTGCGGCGGACATTTGACACTTTTTTTTGGGACCAATGACATTTATACAGCGATCAGTGCTAAAAATATCCACTGATTACTGTATAAAGGTCACTGGCAGGGAAGGGGTTAACACTAAGCTGGCGACCAAGGGGTTAAATGAACACGAGAGGGAGGGTGGTCTACTACTTGTCTCTATTATGTCAACACCTCCATCCCTAATCATACAAGAAGAACCAAAAAAACGCCCATGGGACGTTAAATGAAGCGGACATAAGGTCTGGGAAACCTTACAGAGCAGTTCAATAAAAATGGATTTATTGTTTGTGGTATAAACAACAAGATATAAACAATCATGGTCACAACCTCTGCACACAGGGCAAACACTGTGCACAACCAGGGACATTACATGAGAGGTCAATACAAAAATAGTGGGAGTATGCATTGAATCTTTACTCGACGCGTTTCGCAAGCTCCGCTCGCTTCCTCAGGAGTGGCTGCAGGGTTTCTACAAAATAGATAAAATAAATGTATAGCACAACATGGTTGATGGTGGTTATAAAAAACACGAAATCCAGCGCCACACCATGCGCATCAATAAAGTGCAAATAAATGTCCATATAAGTCCATGGAAAATAGTACATCAATCCTCAATCTTATGTGACAAAAGTGAATAAAGTGACATTAGTGCTCTTCGGTACTTCATATACTTGGTGCGAACAAGTGCAAAAAAAGTGCCAGGACCCCTCTTGTGTCCCCACTCACCACAGGATGTGGACCTACTGCTTTGCAGTCAGCAGAGCGGAGGATTGGTAAAGGTGGTTCCTAGATCGGGCACTGGAGCGGGTGGATGAAAAGGCACTTCCAAGCGCATCAATCTTTGTTTGGCTCAAAGAGACAAGGGAACACTCCTAGTGTAGACTGTAAATAAAATAAATTAATTGCGCAAACAATGATCTACTTACAAGACAATCCATAGTAGAATCGCATAAAACCAAATGTACACAGCGTGGTGACTAGCAGAACCGTACGTCCGTTCGTCTCCCCCCGTCGGTGGATGTGACGTGGATGGCTGCGACAGGCCGGAAGTGACGTCAACGCGTTTCGCTCCCTGGATTAGAGCGTCAATTTGTGGTTATACAAAAGCAGGGGTCCTGACATGAACCCCATACTTACATGATTGAGTATACTCCAAATGGTGGACCCTCATGTGGCCGCAGCGGGAGTCACTTAGCTGCGGCCGCATGCTATATATTTATTTTATCTGTCTTGTAGAAACCCTGCAGCCACTCCTGAGGAAGCGAGCGGAGCTTGCGAAACGCGTCGGGTAAAGATTCAATGTATACTCTCACTATTTTTGTATTGACCTCTCATGTATATGTCTCTGGTTGCGGAGCCATCGCGTCATCACGCACCCGCGATCCCCGAGCTGAGTGAGTGGATAGTACGCCAGCCGCGGGCTTCTCGAAGTCTGACTACACCAGCTGCACATGTGAGTACAGATAACAGCGATTGTTGTTGCTTTGCATCTGGAACTTATGGAGTCTCTTTCTGCGCTTTCATGTACTGAAATCCCGGGAGCTTCAACATATGTCTGCTGACAGCCGGACTTTGGGCTAGAAATATCACATTGTGGTCCGTAGGTGAGCTGTAATGGAGCAATCTTTGTAGCACCATCTGGTGGACCGGTTTGGAAATACTAGGAGAGTATTTAGCATTCATTTGCTTGGGCTGTTTTTTTGGTTCACTGCTCCCCAATAGCACGGGTGAGGTGCTCCGGATAAGCATAGACTGCATGGGATTACACATTTCTCTGATTTACATTCTGCACTCATTGTGATTTGGACTTGCTATTGATTGTATGTATTATATATAATGCTGTGAGATACCATACCTTTTATGTTTTCTGAATATGCACCTTACATACCAAGTGGTATATATCAATTTGGGAATTGTACTTGCACTTTGCTGATTATTTATTTTATATTTTCACCTTTTGTATATTATTTTGGCAAGCATTGTATATGTTGATATCAAATGACTGATATTGCACTTTACATTATTACCACTTTACTTCACTAGTTTACATATCTTTGCACAACTTACACTTTTTAAGTCCATTCTCTAGCAGCGCCACACCCACTTGTGTTCCCCTTTTCATTGTTAGCATCCACTTGGCAGATGTATGGTGGGGGCAGCAGCTAATTAATAATCCCCCATAGCGCAGCAACACCCCATACCAGTTTTTCTTTCATATATATATTTTTTCAGCAGAGACCCTAGAGAATAAAATGGCGGTCATTGCAATTTCTTATCTCACAGGGTTATTGCGCAGCGGTTTTTCAAACTCATTTTTTTGGGAGAGAATACAGTTTAAAGAAAGCGGAGTTCCACTCGTTTTTTAGTTTATTAAAAGTCAGCCGCTACAAAAAGTGTAGCTGCTGACTTTTAATAAACAGTAACTTGCATGTCTCCCGGTCCAGCGATGGCTGCGCCCGAAGCCTCGCTCGTCTCCCCCTCCTCCCTGCGGCACCGTCGTTGCAAGTGTGGGCACCGGCAGGGGCTTCATGGCCGGACACACACTGCGCATGCACGAGACTAGTTGCCAGGCAATCTTCTGGGACCTGTGATGTGTCCCAGAAGATTGCCAGGAGGGAGGGGTCGCCTAGGGGTAGAGGAGGAGTCACCTAGGTGACCCAGAAGCGGAAGGAGGAAGAGGGACAGGAAGTCCCTCTAAAAACCGGGTACACCCCCCCCCCCCCAAAAAAAAAATGACATGCCAAATGTGGCATGTAAGGGGGCCAGGAGTGCTTAAAACGGAAGTTCCATTTTTGTGTGGAACTCCGCTTTAATAATTAAAAAAAATAAAACAAAACATAATATATACCCCAATTTTTAATGTGACAGATGATGTTACACCGAGTAAATAGATACCGAACATGTCATACTTTAAACGCTCGTGGAATGGCGACAAACTACTATACGGTTACCTGTTTTGGGGCGGCACAGTGGTGTAGTGGATAGCACTTTTGCCTGGCAGCAAAATGGTCACTGGTTCGAATCCCAACCACTACACTCCCTGTCTGGAGTTTACATGTTCTCCCTGTGCCTGCGTGGGTTTCCTCCTGGTACTCCGGTTTCCTCCCACACTCCACAGACATGCTGATAGGTAAATTAGATCCTGTCTAAATTGGCCCTAGTATATGTATGAATGTGAGTTAGGGACCTTAGATTGCAAGCTCCTTGAGGGTAGGGACTGATGTGAATTTACAATGTATCTGTATAGCGCTGCGTAATTTGATGGCGCTATATAAGTATCTGAAATAAATAATAAAATAAATAAGGTCTAGTGCTAGAAATATTACTCTCACTATAACGACCGTGGCGATATCTCATCTGTGTGGTTTGAACACCGTTTACATATGTGGGCGCAACTTGTTTATGCGTTCGCTTCTGCGCACGAGCTCGGAGGGATGGAGTGCATTACTTTTTTTTTTATTTTTTACACTGTCCCTTTTAAATTTTTTTTTTGATCACTTTTATTCCTATTACAAGGAAAGTATACACCCCTAATAGAAAAAAGCAGGACATGTCCTTTTTATTGAGAGATCTGGGGTCAAAAAACCTCAGATCTCTCATTTACCTTTAAAATAAAAAAAAGGATCCCTTTAAGCCCGAGAGGTGGAAGCGACATCAGGCGGTGCTCCAGTCCTCCAAGGGCATAGAGCCGAGTGGGGATTATCTTGCCCCCACTCAGATTCCTGCCCAGGCATCAGAGGGATCGGATCGATACGCTTGGAGACGACCGGGAAGCGGCGGAAGGGCACCTCTCCCCTGCCTATAAAAGTGATCTTGGGGCGAATCCGCTGCTGGGATCACTGATATCTGAAAGCCGGCCGCCTGACTGAAACTAGGGTTGCCACATCATCCCTTTAATCCAGCACACATATGAATTACGCAGGTTGTTCTGAGGCTAATTTAATGCAGATGAGGCACCAAGTGAGTTCAATTACCACCTTAATCGGCCACAGAACAACCTGTGTAATTAATATGTGTCCTGGATTAAAGGGATGATGTGGCAACCCTAACTGAAACAAAGATACCGGGGTTATGGCAGCTAGCCTCTGCCATTACTCTGGTATTTAAAGTCAAAATCATGACGTACGTTTAAAGGTAGGTGGCAGGCAAGTGATGAAGTGTGGTGTCTTCAGTGGTTCTCAACCTTGGTACTCAAGTACCCCCAACGGGCCATGCTTTCAGGTTTTCCTTTACTTTGCACAGCTGCTTTAAATCAATATCAATGACCTGAGAGCTATTTTATCTAAGGGAAGTCCCCAAAACATGGCCCTTTGGGGGTACTTGAGGACGGAGGTTGAGGACCACTGGTGTACTTGACATAAATGCTTACATTAATGCTGACCATACCTCTGACCTCCTCCATCTGTCTTCCTTAGTAAGCAAACATGCCGATTGTAGAGAAACTGAAGGACGCCCTGAAGCCTGGTCGGAAGGACTCAGAAGATGTGGAACTCGGAAAGCTGCTCACGTCCTCTGCCAAGAAGATCCTTCTGCAGAAAATTGAGTTTGAGCCGGCCACCAAGAGCTTCCATTACCAACTGGAGACCTTGAAGAGCAAATATGTCCTGCTGGCTCCATCGCTGCAACCCTCCACCCCGCACAAGAGTATAGAAGGGAACCACAGGCAGGGTAGGTGCTCAGATTTTGTTGGGTTATATGGTCTCTTTAGGTAAATTGTGATACTGACCATACACCTGATTCAAGCCTGCGCTGTCAACCTTCAACTGTAAAAATTACCGAACGGTTAAAGGCAGCTTATGACTATTTTTTTTTTTTTTTAGTTATTGTAATCCCTCTCATAAACCCAGTGAAGTGACTGGTCTTGGTTCATACCCAGACATTAAACAAATTCTCCCACACAAGTTGTACCTGTTTATTTGCGGTCTTCTCTACATCGGTTTAGAGTCTATCATTTCTAAGGCTTATCTGAGGTGTCAGAAAGCAGGGGGTGGGGACCTGAAGTTACACTCTGCAGAGCTCAGTAAGGAGAGCGCTGACTTTAGGGAAGGAAGGGATACACCCTCCTTCACACAGGAACAGAGCTGAGGCTGTCAATCACAAGCTGTGTGCTGGAGATCCCTCCTCTGTCACCTTTGTTCTTTCATGACTGAGGTTTACAACCACTTTAACATCTCAGCACCCTGGAAAAAATTGACTGTTGGTGCCGTTACCTTGATCCATGTTTTACATTTCTGAGGAAGGTGGAAATACGTATACATTGAATTCCCAAATGGATTAATGACCTCCTAAATTGCAATCAGTGGGGGAGTAATAATTTTTTTTTGTGTTCCAGCTGGATGAATCTGCTTGCTTCCTGTCTCTGTTGTCACTAGGACAGGAAATGAGGGGAAGCGTCCTGTACAGGGAATTGGCTGAAATTACACTTAAAGGAGAAGTATGGGTTAATGAAAAAAAATAAAACCATTAAGACCCTTTTCACACTGAGGCGCTTTACAGGCGCTATTTAGCTAAAAATAGTGCCTGTGAAGCTCCTCAAAAATCCCCCCCCCCCAAATCCACCCCAATGTGAAAGCCCTGAGTGCTCTCACACTGGGGCGGTGCGCTTGCAGGACACTTGGTGCGGTGAGCGGTGTATATACTGCTCCTCCACCGCCCCTGTCCATTGAAAACAATGGGCAGCACTTCTGAAGCGGCTGCACACCGCCTCGGAAGCGCGCCACACCGGCACGTTTAACCCCTTTTTAACCTCTTGTGAGGGGTTAAAAGCTCAGTGCTCCCGCCACCATAGCGCCGCTATAACATCTGTAAATCCCCGCTGAAACTAGCGGGGATTTACCGCTACCGCCCCCAGTATGAAAGTGGCCTCATACTCCCCTCTATGCTGCAGCATCGGTGAGATGTTGCAACTGTCCCAAGAAAAGAGCAGTGACTGTCGGGTGGTTACAGGTAATCTTGTTCATACTTGTTGTTTAAGTGTATGCTTGGGCAACAAAGAAACAAGCAGTGCATATTTCTGTGTTTTTCCACTTTAAGGCCTCATACACATGGACGTTTTTTGACGCCGGCGTTTTCTGGTGTTTTTTGCAGCTCTCCATGTTAGTCAATGGCCCCATAAAAAGGCCAACGTTTTTGAGCTGTAGATGGCGTTAGTGAGCTTAAACTAGAACCCACGGCCAGCGCGTTCTGAGGCTGTAACGTTTTGCCGTCTTTTGATGCCGTCGCCGCAAAACGCCAACTAATACTGTACCGGCGTTTTTTTGACGCTGACGTTTTTAGGTTGAAAAATAGCAGAGGGATGATTTTCTTTAAAAAACGCCTATTGACGCCGACGCTCACTAACGCCGATGCATAACGCCGAAAAACGCAGATTTTTTTTTCCTTGAAGTTGGGCCCGACGTTTTGTTTATTTTTTTAGAAACGTCCGTGTGTATGAGGCCTAAAGATGAAGTTTAGAAAAACATTTTCTCTATAGATTAGCAGCCTAACTTACCTGTAATGAAGAATATTCCACAATTGTAGGCAACTGGATCCTGTAGAAAACGTATGTGCAGTGATACCCCATCCTCTTTCTTTCGGATCTCTGGCTGTGCAGTCATGCCCCGTCGTCTTCCTTTTGGATGAATCTCTGTCTCTGAAGTGATGCCCCGTCTTCCTTTTGAATGAATCTCCGGCACTATAGTGGTGCACCGTCCTCTTCCTTTCAGATGAATCTCTGGCTGTGCAGTGATGCCCCGTCCTCTTCCTTTCAGATGAATCTCTGGCTGTGCAGTGATGCCCCGTCCTCTTCCTTTCAGATGAATCTCTGGCTGTGCAGTGATGCCCCGTCCTCTCCCTTTTGGATGAATCTCCGGCTGTGCAATGATGCCCTGTCCTCCTACTTTCAGATAAATTTTCGGCTGCGCAGTGACGCCCTGTCATCTTCCTTTTGGATGAATCTCTGGCTGTGCAGTGATGCCCCATTCTCTTTTTTTTTTTTTTTTGATGAATGTTTGGCTGTGCAGTCATACCCCGTCCTCTTTCTTTTGGATGAATCTCTGGCTCTGAAGTGACGCCCCACCCTCTTCCCTTTGAATGGATCTCCGGCTGTGCAGTCATTCCCTGTCCGCTTTTCTTTGGATGAATCCCTGGCTGTGCATTGATACCCTGTCCACTTCCTTTTGGATGAATCTTCGGCTGTGCAGTCATGCCCTGTCCTCTTTCTTTTAGTTGAATCTCCAGCTCTGAAGTGGCGCCCTATCCTCTTCCTTTTTAATGAACCTCTTGCTGTGCAGTGTTGCCCCATTCTCTTTCTTTTGGATGAATCTTCGGCTGTGCAGTCATACCCCATCCTCTTTCTTTTGGATGAATCTCCGGCTCTGCAGTGATGCCCTGTCCTCTTTTGGATGAATCTCTGTCTCTGAAGTCATGCCCAGTCCTCTTCCTTTCAGATGAATCTCTGGCTCTGCAGTGATGCCCATTCCTCTTAGTTTTGGATGAACCTCCAGCACTTCAGGGTCTAATCACTCCGAGTCTTCTGTGAAGCTGCAGTGAATAGCTCTGGGCGTGGACCCGCTCCCTCTGCCTCCATTGGGAAATGTTTTTTATAGTGTACACTGCTTGTAACACAATCTGTGAATGGGGGAGAGAATCCTCCATTCACAGATTGATTGCACTGCTTGTAATTCTATCCAAGAGGAGGGAGCTTGTTCACTGCAGCTTCACAGAAGCTTTGGAACTATTAGCTCCTGCAGTGCCAGAAGTTCACCCACAGGAAGGGGATGGGGCATCCTTCACAGGAAATTTCTGCAGGATCCAGCTGCCTGTATGACATGGAACATCCTTCATAGCAGGTAAGTTGGCTCACTAAATCTATAGAGATTTTTTTTACTTGTTCCTATCCTGCAGGAACAGAAAAATATCCATTGATCATCATCTTCAGCTGCTAGTTTCCTGGTGTCAGCCCTGCCCAGTTTTACATTGCCAAACTTCAGGGTCCTGCCTCATCTCCACAACATGGAATCATGGCTGCCCCCATTTTTCTCATGATTGGGGTGATGATCACTGCGAAAAAGAGTGAAGTATTTGGTTCCCAGCCTTGCAGCATTGGGTGGTGCTTTCTACAAAGTGTAATATGAGCTTATTTTCTTCTCTCTGCAGGCAATGACCTGGCATCTGGGGGATCGGATGGCATACCTCTTCCTCAGAAGATGCTTTTCCCAATGGAGAAATTGTCTATGAAGTGGGAGCGAGTCACTAGAGTGGGGGCCGGCCTGCAGAATCTGGGGAACACTTGCTTTCTCAACTCCACAGTACAGTGTTTGACCTACACCCCTCCTCTGGCCAACTACTTGCTGTCTAAGGAGCACAGCCGCAACTGTGAGTAACGCCACACACTACGGGCACCATGTTTTAAGGGGCAGTAAATATAAATCAGACCTTGATTTGTTGATTGTAAGGGAAATCTGCCTGACCAGGACAAAATGACAGGTTCTTTTGAAAGACCCCTACCCTGTAATTTTCTTTATTTACTGTACTCCCCAAAGCATTGTCCATCTGTTGAAGCACTGGGGGTGATTTACTAAAACTGTGGCACACAGAATCTGGTGCAGCTGTGCATAGTAACCAATCAGCTTCCAATTTCAGCTTGACAATAAAACCTAGAATCCGATTGGTTACTATGTATAGCTGCACCAGATTCTGTGTGTCCAGTGTTAGTAAATCTCCCATCACTGAGTCTATTCCCTGTGTAAGCTCCATGCCTTCTTTCCTCTCCCCTCCCATATAATAGTGTTTGGGGCTGGCAACTGACTGCTCAGGCCTGAGCAATGCATACTGGGAGGAAGGGGAGAAAGTCACATGCTCCTCTATACTCAAAAGCAATGAGGGATCCAACTGATGAATGGAGTGGGAGGTGTTATAAAGGATCTGATAACAGTGCCCTGAATGGGTAAAGCAACAGTTTTCCTTTATTATTTGCTGACACATTGAAAAGGAGCTCTTTAAAGGAAAAGCTATTTGCAGTAAAGGTGGTATTAGAGTGATCAGTATTTACATGCATGGTGAGTTGGGCCGGTCATACAAAGGAGTACCAATGCAAAAATAAAATAAATAAATATATATATATATAATATATACGCATATACATACAGTGGAACCTTGGATTACGAGCATAATCTGTTTCAAGAGAATGCTTGTAATCCAAATCACTCGTATTTCAAAGCAAGTTTCCCCATAGGAAACAATGGAAACTTAGATAATTCGTTCCACAGTGACTTGTCTATGCAGTACTGTATGTGGCCAGAGGTCTGGGGGTGCCTGGTGTATGCAACACTCTATGTGGCCAGAGGTGTGGTGGCACTGGTGAGGCTCGGAACCGCTCGTGAACTGTTTACACTTTCGGTATTCCCAAGTATGTCCGCATGCTCCCGAGCGTCTTCGAGGCTCTTCAGCGCCCCCGCACCTCTGGCCACATGCAGTATTTTTAAAAACAAAACTGCTCGTATTGTGAAATGCTCGTTAACCAGGCTACTCGCAATTCGAGCTACCACTGTGTGTGTGTGTGTGTGTGTGTGTGTGTGTGTGTGTGTATATATATATATATATATATATTATTTTTTCCCATTTAAAGGGAATTTATTGCTATTAGGGAGGAACTGTAATATATTTTTTTTTTTTTCCTAAATAAAAGGTTTTATTTAACCAATACACATCAACAGGTTGCGCATTACATATGCAAAACTTCCAGTACATGTACAGAAATATTAAAGAAGAATTGAAAATAAATGTCATTAAATACATATTGTTCACTAGATACAACCTTACGTTTATTCTCCCATTAGGGATGGGATGTTAAGACATACTCATTAATGGTAGGGAGGATAGAAATACACTGGGGCTAAACGTTATAAGGAAAGGGCAAGATACTATTCACATGCAGGTCTCTTGTAGCTTGTAACCACCGGTCCCAAATTTTATTGTATTTAGTTGGGCACCCTCTGTTAATATAAATGATCTTTTTGTAAGGCAGCATGGCGTTTATGTCCGTCAACCAAGCGTTGAATTGTGGGGGGGGGGGGGGGTGGT
>BLSH010560379.1:407673-419435 GCA_018402905.1 Glandirana rugosa | reverse complement strand
TTCATCCGCGATAAATGTTGCACTTTACGCAATTACAGAGTGACAGGGACGTTACAAAGACTACAAAACTTTATTTCCATAGCTCCTCATGTCGTTTAAGGTATAAGAAAGAAATATATGTAACCATCCGGTCGTGGGAGCACTAACTAGACGTCATCCACGATAAGTAGTTAAGTAGACCTCGCCGTGTCCTCAGAACAAACATAAGGTGTACGAGAGACGAGCCGGGGAGTTCACGAGTGACCTCACGGCTCGATACCACCGCGCCGACGAAGTCCGAAAGTTGACTGTCCGACTCGGTCGACGACTAGTCCGTAGACCCACCTAGGGCTACAACTTTTCTTAATGCAACAATCTTTGTAAAAGCTGGTTCTCAATGTACAGTTACAACCCCATGTGCCTCTCAAATTCCAAAGTCTGGTCATACTTTTCCTCTGGGATACAGGTATACTGGGTTCTGCAATCCTGTGACCCGGATTCAGCCACTGTTTGGCTGATGTCACAGAGCCGTTGTCGGGATCCACCCAGATGCCTGATCAGCAGCTGGCTCAGCCTGTCAGTTGAAAGCCTGAAGCAGCCGCGCCACCATAGCTCGGCACTCCAGTGAGCACTTGAGGGGCCGAGCAGAGAGCATGTGGAATACAAACAAGACTCCTGTGCCGCTCCAGATGAATTGATGAATAGCACCTACTGCAGATCAATCACGAGGGTGCTGGCCTACCAATGTATATAAAGAAAGAATATGGAATTTGCTGTACTCCTCGATACCTTTATTTCAAAACATCAGAAACATTGCAGGGACAGTGAGACATTAACGCATTTCACGTTGTAAATAGCGCCTACTTTCATAACCTCACATCCCCCGCAGTGTGTGTGATGTTTTACTGATGTTTTAAAATAAAGGTATCGAGGAGTGCAGCCAATTCTGGATACTTCATAAGCATTGGCAGGTAAGCACCGTTGTGATTGATGTACAGCAGGGGCTATTCGTCAATTCATCTGTAGCACCACATGATTTTTGTTTGTATTCCACATGCTCTCTGCTCTGCCTGTCCACTTCTCAATAGAGCGCCGGGCAATGGGTGGGAACGGGAACTGCTGCTTCAGGCTCTCAGTGTGCAACTGACTGGCAGTCACTGCTCTCTGCTCAGTGAAGACAAAGGACTGGGTGATCAGCGGTAATGTGTGAGCCGGTGGGGGCCAACTACAGCATGAGAGCAATGCCAGGTGCATAAATATGTATGTATGTTATTTTGTAACCTCGCTCTTCTCCTTGTGTAAGGGATTGGTTAAGGCATGACCAAAATTAAAGCTGTCCATGTATTTTAAGATTCTTGTTCACTTTCCTTTAGGCTTACCATCAACTGTGTAGTGCAAGAGCCTGTCTTGACCTCATGTTATATTGTTTTGCTAAAGGAATATTGTACAAGAAAATTGTATGGGCAGCCTAATTCCTAACAGCCCCCCATCTTCACTCCCCCCCCTCCAAAAAAAAATGATGTCCCAGCAAAAAAAAAAAAAGTGAATGCAAGTACTGGGAAGAGGGACAAAGAGGGGTGGGGATAGGCAGAGCTCTGTAGTGCGTGTGTGTGTTTGTTTTTTCTTTAATATATATTGCCCAGACATATGCATTAGGTTTATGAATGAAATGTAGGTTAACATGTTGTTATAGGTGTCTCTTTTATTTTTTTTCAATGTAGAAATTGCTCGTCACTTTCGATTTGGGAGCCAAGAAGATGCTCATGAGTTCCTTCGTTATACTATTGATGCCATGCAGAAGGCCTGTCTGAATGGATATGCCAAGTAAGAGACAAGCACCCCTTTTGTATGCATGTTCCTTGTGTTAGTTTGATAGCATTGTACAGAGCTTTAACAGACACTAAACAATATCCTTATTCTACAAAAATAATCCTTGTGCATCCAGTATTTAAAGCGGAGTTCCACCCTAAAGTGGAACTTGCGCTTTAATGGAAGGTGACCCCCCCCCCGACATGCCACAATTGGCATGTCTTTTTTTTGGGGGGCTGAACAGGGGCCCTGTTTTCATAGAGTCCCAGGTCCACTTCCTCCCCTGGCGCTGCGGCTCAGGGAAGGAAGTCCACCCCCCTCCCTCTCGCCGATCTTCTGGGACACGCCACAGGTCCCAGAAGATACACCGGCCATTTGCAAGGCAGAGCACGACTCGCGCATGTGCAGTGCGCGCCCAGCTTTGAAGCCAAAGCCGGGTACCCACACTTATGATGCCGGAGCCGCCAAGAGGAGGGGGCGAAGAGCGAGCCCTCGGGCGACTACATCGCTGGAGCATGGGACAGGTGAGTGTCCGATTACTAAAAGTCAGCAGCTACACTTAGGTGGAACTCCGCTTTAATGGCCCTGTAATCTGTTCCATAAAGTTGTTTCTTGCTCTTTTTTTCTACCTCTTTGTAACATTCTCTGTGAGCTCCCAAACCTCTCTTTCTGCTTCACTTCTGTATGTTTGGAACAAGCAGTGCTTGTTAGTTGTGTGCACTGCTGTATACACACTACAAATCCCATAGCCCATCTGAGGAGCAAGCAAGAGAGAGTGGCTAGTTTGGACAGGAGCTAATTAACCTACCAGCATGTTTTTGGAGTGTGGGAGGAAACCAGAGTACCTGAAGGAAACCCACGCAGGCGCAAGGAGAGCAAATTTGAATAGATTTGTAAAAAACATTTTTAGCATCACTTTAAGTTTGTAAGAGGCTGCTGCAGTGTTACTATGTTTACAAAGTTATAGTGACGGTGTTCTGTAGCTCGCTGCCACATTGATCATTCAAGCGTGGGCTGCTCTGATTGGATACTTTTTTTTTCAAAACCAGGACCTCTGCGGTCTACCTGGCTGCAAGTCCCAAATTTGACGCACATAAGACGGTTCTGCGTGGTGGAGAGGAAAAGGATTTACACTTTCTGGAGTTTGTCTTCCAGCATGTTTCTATAAGACAGAAGGTCCTGCACTGGTTAATTTATGTTTTAGGAATAGATGTTTCAGCTGATAGTATTTTTAAACTGTATTTTATGAAAAGTGATTAAAATATTTACCTGTTCCCATTAGGTTGGATCGACAAAGTCAAGCTACGACTTTAGTGCATCAGATATTTGGGGGTTACTTGCGCTCTCGAGGTAAGAGACTAATGAAGGTGTTAAAAGCAGACCTTCAGTCATGAGTCATAGTAAAACTTTTTTTTTTCCTGCCAGTAAATACCTTATACAGCCCACTTCCTATTTCTTGTCTGGTCATTTGCCTAAGCTTATGACATCATGCACAGCTTTCTCTCACACTTGTGAGAATTTGCCAGGAAGGGAGGGGGTGAGTCATAAGGGCCAATGAGAGCTGCAGAGCTGGAGGTGTATCTGTAAATCCAGGAAGTGAACAGTCAGCAGTTTAAGCTGCCCACGGTTAAAATGGATGCAGCCACACTTAGTGGAGGGAGAATTCTGCAGCATATTTGGCAAGTACAGAATCACAGTATATATAAAATAATATGCAAAGTGGTTGGAGGGAAGCTTCAGAATGGCAAAGATGTTTTTATTACAAATTTTGTGAGCAGTATCTCTTTAACCACTTCAGCCCCAGAAGGATTTCCCACTGTAGGACCAGAGCACTTTTTGCGATTCGGCACTGCGTCACTTTGACTGACAATTGCGCAGTCGTGCGACGTTGTACCCATACAAAATGTACGTACTTTTTTCCCCCACAAATAGAGCTTTCTTTTGGTGGTATTTGATCACCTCTGCGTCACTTCTGATTGCCGTCATAAACAAAACCGCGAAAATTTTGCAAAAAAAAAAAAACAATATTTCTTACTTTTTGGTATAATACATGTTCCAAAAAAAATTATAAAAAGACCATTTTTTTTCATCGGTTTTGGTCGATTTATATTCTTATATTTTTGGTAAAAAAAAAATCGCAATCAGCGTTTATTGATTGGTTTGCGCAAACGTTGCCTCTTTACAAACCATGAGAATTAATTTCTGGCGTTTTTTTACATTTTTTTTCTTTTTAACTAGTAATGGTGGCGATTTGTGATTTTTATCGGGACTGCGATATTGGGGCCGACATGTCGGACATTTTATACACTTTTTTGGGACCACTGACATTTATACAGCGATCAGAAATTTAAATATCCACTGATTACTGTGTAAATGTCATTGGCAGAGAAGAGGTTAACCTGCAGGGGGCGATCTAGGGGTTAACTGTGTTCCCTAGGCGTGTTCTAACTGTGAGGGGGCTGGGCTGTTGGGCATAAGAGATCTAACTGATTCCAGCGACAGGGATCAGTAGATCTCTTACATGCCCACTGACAGAGCAGGGAACCCGTTTTTCCTCTCTGCTAGGCAATCGCAGCTCGCTGGCAGAGATCGAGTCCGCCCGAGCCATGGCCACACTCCTGCAGAGTGCGGCAGGCACAAGAGCGTGCCTCCGACGACATGCTCCCGCCCGCTAGCCACGCACAAGCGAGCTGCTGTTTATTGTGGCAGCGTCGCGTGATGCTGCCACATTGCAGCAGTAAATGTACGCAACGCGGTCGGCAAGCAGTTCAAGCATATTATACAGCACAGTGCTTGTGCTGTGTCATTTGGCCCCCTGTATCACCTGAAATACCTTGCTGATTCTGCCAGTTTCCGCCCTCCCCTTTGTAAACTGACCACATGTTAATCATGGCTGCTGAGCCCTGACACCGTGTTCAGTTTACGCGCCTCCATCATCTTCTCTCTCCTCCATCCTTTCCCCCTCCCCTCCCTGCCTGTCGGCTCCGTGTCCGTGCCTTCCCCTCTCCCCTCCTGCTGAAATTACTGTTATTTTTTTTACAGTATTCCCTCTCTGTTTATGTAATCTGCTCCTGTGTCTGTGCCTTATAATTAAATGCAGCTATATACCTGTTTTCCGAACGCCGATAGGCGCTCACGTGACCCGCCGCCTCTCTCCTCTCTTGGCCTGACAGCTGCAGTGGGCGGGGCACCTCTTTTCTCCTCTCCTCCTGACTGATGTCAGTGGTGAATCCTTGGCCCTGCCTGCTGCAGCTGTCAAGCCAAGAGAGAAGAGAAGGCGGCGGGTCACACGAGTGCCGATGGCTGCTCTGAAAACCGGTATATAGCTGCATTTTTTTTAAGGCACAGACACAGGAGCAGATAACGGGTCTGAAAAGCTGATTCTTTTTGTTAACCCAGATGGTCCTGGTAAGGGTGCACCTGTTTCCCGTTTGGTCATCCCTGGGTGGCTCAGGCATTTCTCAAGGATTAGGTTCTGCCCTGTCTTCTCAAGGCACAGCCTACTAGACCTGTGAGTGCTTCTTGGGCTTTTCGACATCAAGCAATTATTTCTCGGACTGGTTAAAGGCTATCCTCTGGTCTTCTGCTCACACGATCTCCAAATTCTACCAGGTAGATGTTATGCCTCATCTGATGCCAACTTCAGGTGTTCAGCCCCTAGTTCTCTGGTTTTCTTAGGCTTGTTAGCGATTGATTGCTGTGTTGCCCATCCCTCGCTTGGACCACTTTTGGATGTCCGAAAGTTTAAATACTTCCTGTGTACCTCAATAAATGGAAAAGAAAATAGGATTCTTGTACTTGCCATAAAATCCTTTTTTTGTAGTCTTTTGAGGGACACGGGCCAGGCTCTTATTTTTGCTTTGCTACAAAACTGCAGGTACTGGGAGGGGCTATCCTGATTTTTATTTTTTTTATCTTTGCCGTTGTCCAATCCTGGCAAAAATAATCACAATAGCTAGGAATTCGCTGTCATTATAAGACAATGAAATTGAATCTAGACTGTGGAATCTGCATTAAGACAAAATGTATCTGCTGTCTTTTAGTGAAATGCTCCATCTGTAAGAGTGTGTCTGACACCTTTGATCCATATCTGGACATCGCGTTGGAGATACGGGTAAGGTTTTTATTGACAAATGAATAATTCATTTTAATGATCAATGTAGAGTGTGACATATTAACACTATATTGTCAAAAGTATTGGGACGCCTGCCTTTACACGCACATGAACTTTAATGGCATCTCAATCTTAGTCTGTAGGTTCAATATTTGGTTGGCCCACTCTTTGCAGCTATAACCGCTTCAACTCTTCTGGGGAAGGCTGTCCGCAAGGTTTAGGAGTGTCTATGGGAATGCTTGACCATTCTTCCAGAAGCACATTTGTGAGGTTAGGCACTGATGTGGACGAGAAGGCCTGGATCACAGTCTCTGCTCTAATTTGGTTGAGGTCAGGACTCTGTGCAGGCCAGTCAAGTTCCTCCACCCCAAACTTGCTCATCCATGTCTTTATGTGAACTATTAATATAGCAACATTTACCAGCGCCTGTCTGGTATGAAGGATTTTTATTTGACTCTAAGCTCTGTGCATTCTTCTGAGGAAAATATTGATCTAGTCATATGAGCATGGGAAAGCCAGAGTACTAAACGACAAAGCAACACCACACACCAACAGCTCAGAATGCATAATATATAAAAACAGACTCTGGCTCCTCCCGATAACCACGCCCTACTGACACGTTAGGCCTCTATGACTAAGTCCATAATTGGGGTGAAACGCATTAGGGGGCGTTGTTATTGGGAGGGGCCAAAGCTGGGGCCCTTTTTTTTACATCTCTTCACATCTTGTACACTCTGAGCTGTCGGTGTGCGGTATTCTTTTGTTACAGCTCTTTCTGGATGAGCATGCTTGTGGCAGGACCCTATTCACCGCTGGATCACTTGAGCAGCGGCACTAAGAGCAGCGCTTCATGAAGCTTATGTGAGGTCACTGAAGACAGTACTGTTATAGTTGTAAGGAAGAGAATTTAAGCATTTGATTGGTTTGCGAAAGTTTGCCACGTTTACAAACCATGAGAATTCATTTCTGGCGTTTTTTACAATTTTTTTTTTTTTTATTACTAGTGATGGCAGCGATCTGCGATTTTTATCGGGACTGAGATATTGCAGCGGACATGTCGAACATTTCTGACACTTTTTTGGGGCCATTGACATTTATACAGCGATCATAAATTTAAATATCCACTGATTACTGTATAAATGTCATTGGCAGTGAAGGGGTTAACCTGCAGGGGGTGATCTAGGGGTTAACTGTGTTCCCTAGGCGTGTTCTAACTGTGAGGGGGCTGGGCTGCCAGGGGCATAAGAGATCTAACTGATCCCAGTGACAGGGATCAGTAGATCTCTCATATGCCGCCTGACAGAGCGGGGAACTGCCGTGTTTACATTCAGGTCATGGCGGGTAGCCGGCGGAGATCGTGTCTGCCGGACCCGCGCCCACACTGCTGCAGAGTGTGGCGGGCACGAGAGCCCGCTGTTTATAAACGGCGATTGGCACTACAGAGCCACTCTGCAGCAGTAAATGTACGTGAGGCGGTCAGGAAGTGGTTAAACACAGAACGTGAGCAGGTCTTTGGGAGGCAAGGCAGTGGGATTGTTTTTCTTAAAAGAAAATGCATGTGTGGAAATTGCTGGGAGATTAAAAGATTTTTTTTGTATTTGCAGCAATTGTAAAGGGATGGGAAATGTTTGTGTTGCAGCAGAGATGTGCTGTGTTTTTTTTTTTTTTCCCTTTTACACTTTTAGTTTGCTATGATCAGACCAGGGATATGTGAACTCAAATTGGTCCCTGTGAGTGCCATAAACATTGAATCAGATTGTAAGGATCTTTTGTTTCTTGTTGCAGCAATCGGCCAACATTGTGCGTGCGTTAGAACTTTTCATCAAGTCTGATGTGCTGAGCGGAGAGAACGCCTACATGTGTGGCAAGTAAGAGCCGTTCTGTTACACTTCATCTATGAGTTCTCGGTAAATAACATTATGTGCACACAGAGCAGGGTACTGAGCAGTGTGGCACTGAAGTCCCAGCTACAAGAAGTGGCCCTTGCTCACTCCTGGTCAATGCCATCCATCTAAGCTTAAAACCGAAGTTCACCTTTCACAAAAATATAATAAATGCACAGCTTTTTGCAGGTAAAAAAAAAAGTGTATTTATTAAATTTTTTTTTTTTTTCTGCAGCCTGTAAGGCATTGCACCCATGATCAGCAGAACGTGGATGCAATGACTGGATCCTGCAGACTTTCAGTATACTGGCCTTACCTCTGATACAGACAGGACAGACAATTACTAAATTGCAAAATGACTTGGTGTTACTAAACCCAGGTCCCTGCAGTCACTATATCTGGACTCCCACAGTACACAGAACATGGAAATGCAATTATTTTAGTAAATCTAAACTGCTAAATGCCTTTTCTCATCAGCAGTATATCGTATGACTTCTATGAGTGTCTGATGAAAGCTTGTAGGAGGAGTTTTCATTCTCCTCTGACTGGCCTATGAGGCTGCATGACCCCTGACCCTCTGTCTGAACAGTGCTGATTGGCACTGTGCTGATCACATGCACTCTCTCAAGAAGAAAAAAAAAACTCTAGCAATGCACACTAACCTAAGCATGTGCAGAGTGCCTCCAAAGCTTTGTACTATCAGGATGGATCGGGGATAGTGGAAGAAGGGGAGGATCAGACAGGACAGGATAAAACAGCCTTTTTACTTTGAAAAGCCTTTTTACACATTGCGCAGTATTAACCCCTTAGATTCCACAGTGCGTATAAATAACAAGCATGCTTTACTGTATATACAGACTGATTTTACTGTTGTGGGTTTACACTTTAATGGACTACGAGCCATCGGCCGCAACGAGCCTGCAGTTCACAGCATGGTGTCAATGATCCGCCATCAGTTATGTGGTGCAAGGCCCTGCTTGATTGAATACAGAGTGATTGGCTAGATAGGTGTTTCGTCCTATTATCTAAATTTGGTAAACCTTAAGGAGTTTGTACAATCGGATTGTATAGTGTATGGCCATCTTTATACACCTAAAATGACTACTTGCGCTTTCAGTGCCAATAATTGTTAATGGCACACTAAACACACATTTTGTCATGTGAAAAAATGAGTGGCAAATGCTGCAAAACACGCAACCCGCAAAATGCCACAATGTTCTAAGCGATCAAGGAAAAAAATAGATCCACGCAATAGAGCCCTAAATAAATGAAGAGACCTCACACCTGCTCCACCAAAATAATTCCTAAGTACATGTATAAACGATTCACAACTGTATGTGTTAAATTGTTATTAACATTAACATGGATGCTGCTGCTTTAGAAAACAAAGTAGACAAGTCCAAGTAAATCAATGTATATCTGCTCTGCTATATATATCTATACATTGATTTACCTTGGACTTATCCAATATCCCATAAGCCACATGTAGTGCAGCCAATTGAAAACAATAGGCTGCCCTATGCGTGTCACAGGAAAAACATTCGCTCCCACTATGCTAGATGTGAATGGGGCCTGAAAGTGAAATTGGTGCAGAAACACAAGAACAATGAGGCTCCATACACATCTGTACATTTCCTTGCATTTCAGAAATGCACTGCACCAAAAATCGCAGTGAAAACACACCAAGCTCCTCTCTAAAAAATTGTTCTCAAGCTTCTTTGGGGCATTTGCTGTGTGTAGGGTGGCCCATTCAGGTGGGGTGGGCTGCCCTATGTGTGATGAGTAAAAATGCTCAACCCCCCCCCCCCCCCTAACTAAAAAAAAAAAAAAACACATGTGGGAACAGGGCATGACAGCAGAGGTGGCTATACACTATGCAATCTGATTGTATGTTGTGTATTTAGTGAGAAGGGTGACCACTGATTGATTGCATTTCATTTAAAAAATCTGCACCTGGTAATGGGTGGTTGGGTAGGAGGGTGGATGATGCAGGGTGTTTGCTAATGAGGTCAGCTGGTCAACTCCTTCCTGTTTCATGACCTAAAGTCTGTTCAGGTAGTAAGACAGAAGCAATAGATACGTTTGGAAATCTGGATGGGGACACAAAGGTAAGTGTGTGTAGATTTAATGGAAAGCTTTGATATTTTTGCAAAAATAGTACATGAATGCTATATTGGTACTTAGGTTTGCCATTGGCTGTTTATTAACTGGCTACACAGAATAGACCATCCTAATGATTCAGCCTTCTCTTTTTCCTTTTATTATCTTTATTTTTGTCCATTATAGCCTGCCTATTCCACATTTAATTAATGCTATAGCCCACATTTATGTTTCTGCTATTGCGGTATTAAATGCTTTTATATACATTATTTAGGCTGAGACTTGCACATTTTGTGGCTGGCGGGCATACTTGTGATAATAATTCACTGCTGGTGTTTCAATAACTGTCATTTAAATCACATTCACATGGAAGATGCACCCACAGAAATTGTCAGATTTAAAGCAGTTTTTCACCCTCCCTCCCCATTTTTTTCTCTTTTTTTAATTTATTTATTATTTTTTTAAACCCCTACCTACATGGTAGTGAGTTCTGCACATTTCAGATAGTCCCCCACCCAGCCAAATCAGCATTGTCCAGCTCAGACACCCTTTTTGCTGTGGCAGCGCTTGGTCCTGCGCTGCTATGTTTTGGTGTGAAGTCATTGAGCATCTCCCGACTGATCTGAGTTCAGCAAGTTCGCCTCCCGATGACACACCCCAAGGCCCCCCCTCCTCCTTTACTAATTAAAAGGCTTTGTATAATAAAGCACCACACTACACTTAAGTGAAACCTCCGTGGGTAATATAAATATAAATATATAAAGGTTGATGTTGCTTTGAATTAAATTAAACAATGTGTAACATGAAAACTTGCAATAAGCTCGTTTTTAGCAGGGCTACACGTGCAAAATATATCAATAAGTTACCGGTTGTAGACCGCCGCTCACTCACATCTACCCGCGGCGTCTGCACCGGCTCCAACCGTTCATCTGAGTCGTCGTATGGCCACGCGCTGACGCGTTTCGTCACTTCCAACTTGGTCACAAGGTCTACAACCTGTAACTTACCACACAACTATTTGGACATGAATGGCTGTTTTTTGAAGTTTTACATGTTAGCGCATTTTATTCAGAATAAAAGTCCCAATGTTTTAAATGATACACTATGAGAGGCTTTCTTTTTACTCCCCTATGATATGAGTTACTGGTCCTGAGGGGAACACGGAGGAAACAGTGAGCTCTGTTTGTTTGATATGCTGTTTGAACATCATATATCTGGTGAGCCTCAGTGTGTTTATGTCTTCACGTGGTGACACTGGTGGAGGAAGTGACGGATTTATGTGGATATCGGCATTTCATTTTATTTCATCACGATTGGACTTGCTATTGCTATTGGAGGGTGCTATTCATGCAGAGGACTGGAGGTGGGGTAGAGAGGAAGGATAACTTATTTGAGGGTGAAGATCTGCTTTATAAATATTCCCCTTAGATCCATATTTGTATAGTTCTGAAATATCTTACAGTTGATTTCTTCTTTGTAAGGTGTAAGAAGAAGGTTCCGGCCACCAAAAGGTTCAGCATTCATCGGGCTTCCAACGTCCTCACATTGTCGTTAAAGCGGTTTGCCAACTTCAGTGGTGGCAAAATAACAAAGGTCAGTAAAATAATTTTACAAATTTTTATTCATATGTATATATTCACATTATATATGTGTGTGTGTGTGTGTGTGTGTGTGTGTATATATATATGGGTGAAAACACTCTATGACACACACACACACACACACACACACACACACATATATATATATATATATATATGTGTGTGTGTGTGTGTGTGTGTTTATATTACACTTATATATGTATACTTATTTTTAAACATTTTAATAAAATGACTGGAAACAATAAAACGGTGGTGACTTCAACCGTTTGGCGAAAT
>BLSH010560379.1:388793-407663 GCA_018402905.1 Glandirana rugosa | reverse complement strand
ACTGTCTACAGTCGCCTCTGTACAGGCGACTGTAGACGGCGAGAGGTTAGACGAGGTCTGGGCATTACACCCCTCACATTTTTGTAAATATTTTATTCTATCTTTTCATGTGACAACACTGAAGAAATGACACTTTGCTACAATGTAAAGTAGTGAGTGTACAGCTTGTATAAGGCCAGTTTCACATGGCTGTCTCCATCAACAGGCTGCGCATTGCTCAGCAGGGATCGCTCCGCTGATCCCCCGGATGACAGATCCGTCAGAGCGCCGCTCTCCCCTATGGCAAATCGGTTGACAACGGACCGCCTGTCTGTCATCCGATCCACAGATGGAAAAATGGGGTTTTCCTCTGTCAGACTTTACGGGTCTGGAGCAGATTGGAGAGCGGCAGATGTCAGCGGACATGTCTCCGCTGACATCTGTCACTCCATAGGGCTGCATGGAGTGTCCGTTCAGGTCTGCCTGAAAAACGAACAGGCGGACTTGAACGGAACAGCCGTGTGAAAGAGGCCTTTCAGTGTAAATTTGCTGTCCCCTCAAAATAACTCAACACACAGCCATTAATGTTTAAACTGCTGGCAACAAAAGTGAGTACATCCCTAAGTGAAAATGTCCAGGTTGGGCCCAATTAACCATTTTCCCTCCCTGGTGTCATGTGACTTGTTAGGGTTACAAGGTCTCAGGTGTGAATGGGGAGCAGGTTAGTTAAATTTGGTGTTATTGCTCTCACTCTTTCATACTGGTCAGTGGAAGTCCAACATGGCACCTCATGGCAAATAACTCTGAGGATCTGAAAAAAGAATTGCTGCTCTACATAAAGATGGCCTAAGCTATAAGAAGATTGCCAAGATCCTGAAACTGAGTTGCAGCACGGTGGCCAAGACCATACAGCGTTTTAACAGGACGGATTCCACTCAGGACAGGCCTCGCCATGGTCGACCAAAGAAGTTAAGTGCACGTGCCCAGCGTCATATCCAAAGGTTGTCTTTGGGAAATAGACGTTTGAGTGCTGCCAGCATTGCTGCAGAGATTGAAGTAGTCGGGGGTCAGCCTGTCAGTGCTCAGACCATACACCGCACACTGCATCAAATTGGTCTACATGGCAGTCATACCAGAAGGGAAGCTGATGCACAAGAAAGCCCACAAACCGTTTGCTGAAGACAAGCAGACTAAGGACATGGATTACTGGAACCAAGTCCTGTGGTCTGATGAGACCAAGATAAACTTAGCGTGTGTGGCGGCAACCAGGTGAGGAGTACAAAGACAAGTGTGTCTTGCCTACAGTCAAGCATGGTGGTGGAAGTGTCATGGTCTGGGGCTGCATGAGTGCTGCCGGCACTGGGGAGCTACAGTTCATTGAGGGAACCATGAATGCCAACATGTACTGTGACATACTGAAGCAGAGCATGATCCCCTCCCTTCAGAGACTGGGCTGCAAGGCAGTATTTCAACATAACGACCCCAAACACATCTCCAAGACGACCACTGCCTTGTTAAAGAAGCTGAGGGTAAAGGTGATGGACTGGCCAAGCATGACTCCAGACCTAAACCCTATTGAGCATCTGTGGGGCATCCTCAAACGGAGGGTGGAGGAGCGCAAGGTCTCTAATAAGACAGCCGCACATCAGGGCAATGTCTCCCTGCCTGTGATTAGCGCAGCGCTGGGTTCACTTCCTGGCGCGCTCGGGCATGTGCACTTGCGAACACACCCGAGCCCATCCTTAGTCTCTAACATCCACCAGCTCTGTGATGTCATCATGAGTGGAAGAGGACTCCAGTGGCAACCTGTGAAGCTCTGGTGAACTCCATGCCCAAGAGGGTTAAGGTAGTGCTGGAAAATAATGGTGGCCACACAAAATATTGACACTTTGGGCCCAATTTGGACATTTTCACTTAGGGGTGTACTCACTTTTGTTGCCAGAGGTTTAGACATTAATGGTTGTGTGTTGAGTTATTTTGAGGGGACAGCAAATTTACACTGTTATACAAGCTGTACACTCACTACTTTACATTGTAGCAAAGTGTAATTTCTTCAGTGTTGTCACATGAAAAGATAGAATAAAATATTTACAAAAATGTGAGTGGTGTACTCACTTTTGTGATATATACGCACGCACGCACACACACCGCGCATTTGCACAGACATGCACAAAAGAAACATTCGAACTAGTAAATGACAAAATTTCCAAAGCATATAAATGACATCTGCACTTTGCTTCCTGTCTTTTGTAGGATGTCGGTTACCCAGAATTTTTGAACATCCGTCCGTATATGTCTCAGTGCAATGGAGACCCGGTTATGTATTCTCTCTATGCAGTTCTTGTGCATTCTGGGTACAGCTGTCATGCTGGACATTACTATTGCTATGTAAAAGTGAGTAGTATTACATATCTTTTATGTAGTCTTAGGGCTCATGTCAATAGGCGCTGTTTTTCTAGATTTGTTGTATGTTTGGAATGCAAGTTAAACGCAGGTTCAGTGACATCCCATAAAGAGTACTTGTCACCGCCTATTACTGTCACAAGGATGTTACATTCCTTGTGGCAGAAATAAAAGTGATAAAAAAAAAAAAAATTAAAAGGACAGTCTTAAAATAGAAACTTTAAATGTACAGAATATTGGCACCTAATATCGGCTATCAGCCTGAAAGGCAGCAGAAAAATCGGTATCAGCCCTGAAAAAACGGTCAACCCCTAATCCGAATGACTTTCACTTAGCAGCACACATGGCAGTTCAGAGGCTATGTTTGTCTTGCTTTGTTGTTGTGGTGTTCCTGTACATGCAGCATTTCCTATTACGTTGCATTTGAGGTGCAGGCAAAACAGGTCAACGCAACCTTTCAATATCAAACATGACAGCTGCATGCGTTTGAATGGTAAATGCAGCATTTAACTAGAACACCTGTTTATATGAATCCTTGCACTGTTGTAGCAATCTTTTTAGTTTATCTCCTCTCCTGTACTGAAAGTGTTTCCTCTGATTTCACTGCGCAATGGGTGCTTCTCATAGTGGCCTTAAGAATCTGCAGCAAATCAAATAGAGCCCATCTCATTTCCAGACTGGAGGACATCCAGCCTCATCTAGTCTTTTCTCCCCTGGGTGACTGTCCTTGACCTGCCCTTTTCCTTCATTGGATTTAAAGTTGTTTTAAAGGCAGAAGGTTTTTTTTTTATCCTAATGCATTGTATTCATTAAGATAAAAAAACCTTCATTGTACAGCAGACCCGCTTAGCCCCCTAATGCTTACCTGAGCCCAATCTCAATCCAGCGATGGTCATGAGTGCCTCGGCCATCTGAGACTCTCTCTCCTGATTGGCTGAAACACAGCAGCGGCGCCATTTTCTCCCGCTGCTGTCAAAGTCAGTTAGCCGATCAGGAGAGAGAGGGGGCAGGGCAGAACAGCGGTTCTGTGTCTGAATGGACACACAGAGCTGCGGCTCAGCTCGGGTGCCCCCATAGCAAGCTACATAGTTAGGTTGAAAAAAGACAAAAGTCCATCTAGTTCAACCAAAAATAAAAAAATAAAAAAATTAAAACAGCTGTTGCTGTGGGGGCACCCAAGAGAGTCGGCAAGGGACCCGAGAAGGGGAGGATCTGGGGCACTCTGTGCAAAATCACTGCACAGGGCAGGTAAGTATAACATGTTTGTTATTTTTAAAGAAAAAAAAATGAGACCTTAGTATCACTTTAAGTTCTTTCAATCATGGAGGATGAGTATCGGATGTGGTCTTATGAACACTTAGTGTGGTCTTTTTGCAAATACAGAATGCCCACTCCTCCAGACTAACCTCCACCTATCAAGGCATTTACATACCCCCCCCCCTTCAAAGATTCAGCCCACTTCTTTTATCAGAACCGAGACCTTTTAAGAGGAATACTGAGCCAGGGCGCTTTGTAGTTTTCAGGAAGCTATGTACAGTACTGTTCTTATAACCAAACGTAACCGCGCTAGTGGGAAATCCAAATCTACAAGTATGAAGCTACAAGCTCGCTATGAGATATTTACCATAGTCAAAAACTGATTGAATCAAAGGGCTCTGCTTCTATATATTTATACATAACATAATACTTCCAGGCACGTGGTGACGTTACGACTGCCCAGAGCAATATGTTGTGACGTCATCACATACCCGAAAGTGCGGCTTACAGATTGTAAATGTCACAGCTCTGTTCATTTTTAAAAATATTTCGTAAGTGCATTTATTTTTCTTAATAGTCGTATGGGATTTGACATTATTTGGAGCGTTTGGTCTCCTTTCTTTTTTTGGCTTACATGCACGCATTGGGATTCGTGGGGTGCTTGTGAAGTCTTTTCCCTTTGGGGTGTTCAAATGTAGATGGAGAGTGATAGACCTGGTGTTACAGCTGAGATATCCATACTGCGCAATATATTACTTCTCTATAACTTGAGAGTCATATACCTCTGTTAAGCCCCTTGAAGTGTTTGTCTGGTGGCAGAGACTTCTCGGCGTGGGAATTTCTTCACATCTTGGATTCTCTCTGTTATTGCACAGACTTTATTGCACTGAATGTTTCTTTACTCACTGACACATATTTGGATTATTTTACTAATAATTCTTGCTCATGTTAGGTATGCATCTATAGTAGCGCAGCACTGTTATTCAATATGTACAGCACTTGCCAGCCCCTCCCACCAGCCACCATCAGCTTGAATTGCATAGAGAAGCGCACGCACAAAGTGATGATCTCACTGGGTCTAAAATAAGGTATAACTTGAAAATGGAGAGGTTTGATTTGCGAGGGAGGAGTAACCAAGGAAACCAAATACAAGCAGATGAACCTTCAGCTTTAAGCAGACATCAAAGCTATGTTACAATGACTTGAATAAATACCTCATTGGCAAAGCCAGGGCCCCAGACTAGCTCCTGAACCAGCAGTGTAGACAAGGGATATTAACCAGTTACTGACCGCCCCATAGGAGATTTACTTCTACAGTGCAGCTCTCCTGTGCAGTCGCGTATATATACTTCATTCTGCACTTCTGCCTGCAGGGGGCGCGTGCCGCCGGTTGGCCGCTTCTGCTGTGATTATTCACAGCAGAAGCCAATCTGTGGGTGCTGGCATCTGCCGATTGTGGGCCAGAGGCACAGAACGGGCCTCTGCCTATTTAAACAAGGCTGAGCACCGTTCTGACGGGGGATGTGATGGATTTTGTTTCCCTGCAGGGAATAGATCTCATCTCTTCCCCTAGTAAATGCACCTCACACAGGACACAAAAACACTGGTTAGGCACACATTTAACCCTTTGATTGCCCCTGATGTTTAACCCCTTCACAGCCAGTGCCACTAGTACAGTGACAGTGCAGATTTTTAGCACTGATCACTGTATTCGTGTCACTGGTTCCCACAAAGTGTCAGTTGGGGTCAGATTGTCCACCACAATATCACAGCCCCGCTATAAGTCACTGATCACCGCCATTACTAGTATAAGAATTATAGTATATATCCCATCGTTTGTTGATGCTAGAACTTTTGCGAAAACCAATCAATATACTCTTATTGGGATTTTTTTATACCAAAAATATGTAGCAGAATACATATTAGCCTAAATTTATAAATTCGATTACATTTTTTTATTGGATAAGTTTTAGGCTCCATGCACTCTAGCCTTTACAGAAAAATCTGTAAGGTGAACTTACACAGGACCCCCTCCTCACCCCCCATGTCCTGCTGACCTGGAGCGCGGTGATCTCACACTCTGAGCCCTGCTATAGCTGCGTCACCGGACCGGGGCTTAGAAATCCCCTCGGCTTAATCTCCAAAACGTCTCCCGTCAGGAGGTACGTTTAGAAGCATTCTAATTGGGAGGCACTATTACATGGGCGGCGTTGACCAATCGGAACCTGCGTAGCCTCTCCTGTCAGTGGGGAAGAAGAAGAGAGAAAGCCGAGGGGATTTCTAAGCCCCGGTCCGGTGACGCGGCTATAGCAGGGCTCAGAACGGGAGATGGCTGCGCTCCAGGTCAGCAGGACAGAGGGGGTGAGGAGGGGAGGGGTCCTGTGTAAGTTAACCTTTTTTTGTGAAGGTGAACATCACTTTAAAGGGGTTGTAAACCCTCCCGTTTTTCACCTTAATGTATTAATTGTGAAAAACCCTTTCTGTTGCAGCTGCTCCCCAGACCCCCAGTTTACTTACCTGATCCCAATCGTTCCCGCGTCCGGGGACAAGCCTAGCAGCTCCAGCCGGTGACTCGGGTCCTCATTGGATAGATTGATAGCAGGGGAGCCATTGGCTCCCTCTGCTGTCAATCAAGTCCAGTGATGCAGGGGGCGGGGGCGGGGCCAATTCCTGTTGTCTGTGTCAGTGGACGAGTGACCCCAGGGAGAGCGCTTCCCTGACAGTTCACTCGAGAAGAGGAGGAGCCAAGAGTGCCATCGGGGGACCCCAGAAGAGGAGGATCAGGGCCGATCTGTGCAAAAACCTTGCACAGAGGAGGTAAGTATAACAAGTTTGTTATTTTAAGGGAAAAAAAGCGAACCTTTAGTGTCACTTTAAGCTCCTAGAAGCTGTTATTAGCATTTTTTTTTCTTCTCCTAGAAGCTAACTAGCATTATCCTATGTGTCTATGAACACTACTTTAGGCTATTAGTTTTTTTTGAGCTTCAGCTTCTAGGAGCAGAAAAAATAGTTTTTTGTAGAGTTTTTGGAGTGTTTTTCCAGCAGAAACTCTGCTAAACGCTCGTAAATGGTTTTTGAGGTTTTTTTTTTTTTTTCTTTTTCCTTTTACTGCAAAAATGCTCCTAAACACTCTTAAACGCTACTACAAAAAGCTATTACCAGCGTTTTTTTAGTTTATAAAAAGAACGCTAGCATGCATGGAGCCTTATAGCTGAAAGTAAAAAATATAGTTTTTTTTTTTTTTTTTTCATAATTGTCGGCCTTTTTTAGCACAAAAAATAAAAAACAGAGGCGATCAAATACCAGCAAAAGAAAGCTCTATTTGTAGGAAAGAAATGACGTCAATTTTATTTGGGTACAGCGTTACACGAACGCACAATTGTCAGTTAAAGTAACGCAGTGCCGTGTTGCAAAAAATGACTTGGTTATGAAGGGTGGGGGTGTTAAATAAATCTTCCGGAGGTCAAGTGGTTGAAGTGATTGTAAAGTCTCTTTTTTTTTTTTTAAGTAACAAACATGTTGTACTTCTCTCCTCTGTGCAGTTGGATTTGCACAGAGCAGCCCGGATCCTCCTCTTCTGGGGCCCCTCTTTGCTACTTCTGGCCCTCCCTCATATCGAGTGCCCCCACAGCCATCAGCTTTCTATGGAGGGCACCCGAGCCAGCGCTCTGTATATCCATTAAGACATGGAGTTCCTACCCGCCCCCTCTCTCCCCTGATTGGCTGACTGACTTTGATTGACAACCGCACGAGCCAATGGCACTGCTGCTGTGTCTCAGACAATCAGGAGGAGTGTCTCAGACGGCTTAGACACTCGTGGACATCGCTGGAGAGAGAAGGGGCTCAGGTAGGTATTAGGGGTGCTGGGGGGGGGGGGGGGCTGCTACACACAGAAGGTTTTTTCTTAATGCATAGAATGCATTAAGATAAAAACCTTCTGCCTTTACAACTTTAAATATTACAACTCTGATCACAGCCAGCTCTCCTCTCTCTCCCTCTTTGGAAACATCAGTACAATCTTGATTGGGTTTCATAGACAATGAATCGTGCTCTGGCCTCCGCTATAATCCAGCAGCAGCTTCCTGGTTGTCAGGTTGCCATCCTTAGTTGCTATGGGAACCCGGTGGCCTAGATTATTCAGCTTTAGTTGCTGCCTGCAGTACTAAGTGCTAAAACACTATACTGTTGTCAAACATATCTGACGTTGATCTTTCTCTTCTACAGGCCAGTAACGGTCAGTGGTATCAGATGAATGATTCGCTTGTTCATGCCAGTAACATCAAGGTTGTTCTGAATCAGCAGGCTTATGTACTCTTCTATCTAAGGTAATATTATAGCAGAACGATGGAATCACAGCAGCTGTAAAGCTGTAAAAAAAAAATCACACCAGGAACTGCTGGTTTGTGTTGTAATTGCTGTATGAGGATCATGAGGTCAGTTAAAGTGTAACTAAAGGCAAAACTTTTTTCTTTCATTTTGGATAGAGGGTTATGGAAGGGTTATGACCCTTTTTTTTTTTTTTTTGACATGTCCCATTTTGAAAATTTCCTTTCACATCCTATCCCATAGCCAACACGAAGTTAACCGCTTGCCGACTGTATATAGTACATATACGGTGGCGAAGGGGCTCTCCTGTACAAAATCATGTATACCTGTACGTTATTTTGCACTTCCGGGTCTGGGGTGCGCACGTGTGCTGCCGGCAGCGTGCCCTTGCTGTGATTGGACACAGCGGGAGCCAATCAGCAGGTCCGGTGGACTCTTATGTCCACCGGTACCTGCCGATCGTTTTCAAGAGATGCAGGACGCTGATCTACCTATGTAAACCAGGCAGATCGCCGTTCTGTCAGTAGGGAAGGTAGTGATCCTGTGTTTATGCAAAGCAGGAACGCGGATCTTTGCCTTCCCACAGTACAAGCACCTCCCCCACTGTTGGCAAGCACTCCCTAGGAACACATTTAACCCTTTGATCACCCCTGATGTTAACCCCTTCCCTGCCACTGTCAGTACAGTGAGAGTGCATATTTTTTAGCACTGATCACTGTATTCATGTTACTGGTCCCCAAAATGGAATGTCAAAAGTGTCAGGTGTCCGATTTGTCTGCCGCAACAGTGCCGCTATGAGTTGCTGATCTCCGCCATTACTAGTTTAAATAAATAAACAAAAATTCCATAAACATATCCCATAGTTTGTAGACTCTATAACTTTTGCGCAGACCAATCAATGTACGCTTATTTTATTGTTTTGGTTTTTTTTTACCAAAACCTTAGCAGAATACATATTGGGCTAAATTGATGAAGACATTTGATTTTTTTTTTACATTTTTTATTGGATTTTTTATAGCAGAAAGTAAAAATTATTATTTTTTTTTTTTTTCAAAATTGTCGCTTTTTTGTTTATAGCACAAAAATATAAAAACCGCTGAGGTGATCAAATACCATCAAAAGAAAGCTCTATTTGTTGGGAAAAAAGGACATCAATTTTATTTGGGAATAGCGTCACACGACCCCGCTATTGTCCGTTACAGTAACGCAGTGCCGTATTGCAAGAAATGGCCTGGTCATGAAGGGGGGTCATTTTTCCGGAGCTGAAGTGGTTAAAGGATTCCTTCAAAGTGATGGAAGCCCTGTGTGTCCCCATTGGAAGATTCTCCCTCTTTTACTGTTCTGATGTCAACCCAAAATTTAGGATTTTCACTTTCAGTTTTGATGATGATGGTAAAAAATACAAAGGAAGAGGGTGAATCTCCCTAACGGGGGGCAAAGACAACAATAAAAACCGCCAGTATGCCTCTCCACTCTATCCAAAATTTAAAAAAAATAGATTTTCCTTTTAGTTACACTTTAAAGCAGAGCTCAAGGCTCCCCGCAAAAAAATTAAGTCAATGGCTACAAATCCTGTAGCTGCTGATCTTTTAGTATAAGGACACTTACCTGCCCCTGGATCCAACGATGTCCTCACCTGAGCCGATTCCTCAGTCAGCTTCAGGTGCAGGCGCCGGCATCTGAAGTCAGGGAAACAGGAAATGAAGCCTTGTGGCTTCACAGTCGGTTTCCTACTTCACATGCGCCAGTCATGCTGCACCTTGTAAATGGTCATGTAGTTTTCTGGGACCTGTGATGTGTCCCACAAGACTGTTGGGGAAGGAGGGGGGCTAAACTTCTGGCTCAGATCGTTGCAGCGATCTGAGCCGGAAGTGGGAGCGGGTACCTGTTGAAACCAGGTACTCGCTTCCCTTCCTCCCCATAAGGTGCCAAATGTGGCAGTGGAGGGGGAGGGTGCAAAAAAGCGGAGCTTCCCCTTTTGGATGGAGCTTTGCTTTAAAGAGAATATTTCATTTTGCCCATTCAGGGCAAATTTTCAGGTTATCTAGATAGAGCACCCAGCACCACCCCTTTGATCATTGTAGTTTGACTTCGGGATTGCTGAGACTAAACCCTGTCTAGGCTCTCTGTTGAGGATTGTGAAGGTAGGTGAGGAGCGCCCTGCATGAATAAGCTCTCAAACTCCAGCTGGTTAAGGAGCAATGATCACTTTTAGTATATGACATAAATCATAGCTAACGCATTTCTGGGGGTCGGGGATTCTCCTCCTTCAGGGCTAGATCTGTTGTTTAGGGGCACTGCAGTCTTTGTCCTGATATAATTATGGTGCTCCGGAGTCTGTTTTGCCTGCAGTGGCAAACTCCGGCACAACAGACTCTCCAGAGCACCGCTATCAAATAAGGACACAGCTGATGACCAGCATATCTTAGACTACCAATGCCCTGAAGAAAGGGGGAGCCCCCTGAAACACTTTGGCTGTGTTCTCAGTGTGTCAGCTTAGAAACACCCGATGTGCGTTTTCATTAGAGCGGATAGCAGGCTGCCAAGATCTCTATACCTCTGTTGTACTGGCCCCCTGCTACCCCACTGTGACAGCTAGCGGGGATCTTCTCCCCCTGCTCTCTGTCATAATCTGAAAAGACTGTGGCCGTGCGGGGCTCCGCCCGCCCGGACGCGTCATCCATTCACAGTGTTCTGTAAATGGAAAACTACAAGGTCCCAACATCCTTTATGGCTGTCAGCTAGTAGTTTTCAATGAACTACCACGGTGCTGTGAGCGCTGTGGTAGTTCGTTGAGTCTTCCTTCCGGGCAAGCCGATACACTGACAGATCTGCATGGCATCAGCGATCTTCTGATTGCTGGTGCAATGCTTTACAGGCTCCCAAAACAAAAAAATAATAAATGCACATCTTTTTACCTACAAAAATATGTGCATTTATTATTTTATGTCAAAAGCTGAACTTATCCTTTTAAACTGCAGGTGGTTAAAAAAAAAATGTCCCTGCAAGGCAATGTCATAATGTGCTAGTACGTTATGAGAAAGTTACCTTAGAACTAAGCCCTCCAGTGCTGCGATGTCACTGCTGAGAGGACTGACATCTTCCCCCGGATTTCATTCAAGGTTCGCAGGTTCCTGCTACATGAGTGGCCGGGGGCACAATGCCGACACTCCCGCGCTAGCGTGCGGGAGCTGCCGTTTTCGGCACAGGTTCTGAAGGTCCAGCACTATAAGCCGGACTTTCAGATTGCATGCACTGGTGATGTCATTGTGCTGCATGCACTGTGCAAGTTTAGGAGATAGTCACAGTACCTGCAGGTAAGCCTTATTATAGGCTTACCTGTATGTACAAGTGGTGTAACAGAGTTTACTACCACTTTAATGCGATTTTATTGCTTGTTCAGATCATGTGAACACTTTAGTGTGCATGGTCTGGACACAGGTGCACTTTAAAAAGCTTCAGTCCCTTTATACTAAATTGGCAAAGTGACAGAGTCGCTTTAATCCCCTGTTCTCCAGCAGCAGATACCCTTCCTTCATTCCCTTGTTGCTTTGATTAGTTTTCAGGAATTAAAAAAAAAATGTCTAGATCATTCCGGTATGGAGAAGCATGCTCTGTGTGAGAGCTCTGGGGTATTCACCAAGCACCAGCGCAGTCATAGAGGGAGGCTATAGCTCTGTAGAGACTTATTTGAGTGGCCCAGGGATTACATGGGTCAGATTTTTTGCAGGTGAATAGATTGGCAGAGGAGAAAAAGGGGGATGAAAGGTACTGCAGGTGGTGTGCCCTGCATGGACACACCACAGGTTTGCTTTAGGTTGAACCTGTGAAATAGTATACTTGGTAATATCTGCTTGTTCTATGTGGTCAGAAATCTTTCTTCCCCAGGCTTCCAGAATCCAGAAAGAGTCTGGATGGTTCGGCGTGTAAAGTGCCAAATGCTCAAATTTCTCGCCCGAGCTCTGTTCCTCCAACTATCAAGAAGACGTTCTCTAATGGTAGTCTGTCATCCCCGCTGATTGGGAAGGTGAGTGACTCCTACACAGAAACTCAAACTTTTAAGAAGTCTCATGTTTGCAGTCTTCAAGAAACATTAGAAAACAGCAGGTTATTTAACCCACCTGTGTCTATTGACATTGGGTGTTATTTTCTCCTGTCACGTTCTATCTTCTACCGTCCTACTTCCAGAGACCAGATGGAGTACATGAGAAGAAGTCACAGAATATGGATGACATTGGGGTTCCAGTGTGCCGTACATATCCTTTGGTCAGCAGCAAAGAGCACAACGGAGTTCCTCGCACTAGGCCCCTCAGTGCCAGCCCTTCTCCGAAGCTCAGCTCGAAAACCTCCTACTCTCCTTGTCTTTTGGATGATCACATGAGTCGGGTGAAGAAAGCTGCTAATGCCAAGTTCAAGGCATCTCACGAATCGAACGAAGCAAAAATGCAAGAGGACCCCAAGTCTAGTTGGGATACCACCAGCCTGAGCTCGATATCCACCTCCAAAACATCGAACGAAAACCTGGACTCTCAGGAAGACGCTGACCAAAAACTGGAAGAGGTGAAAAATGTAAAGCCGCAAGAACCACTCTTAAATGAACAGGCTGTGTCACTGGGCACCTCCACAATCAGGAATGTTCCATCTTCATGCTGCAACCCTCCTATGGAAGCCAATCGGACGGGGTCAAACTGCACTTTAAAATCAAAGTCCCCCACCTTGGCCAGTGTGTGTGAAGCTTTGACGACCATGTCACCCCCACCCGCCAAAAAGCTGGCTCTGTCAGCCAAAAAGGTAAGTTCCTGTGAAGACTTGATCTTTCTTATTTTTGGTTTGCTGAAACATTAAGATGGCTCAACCAACTTCTAAAAAACAGAGCAAAATAAGTGTCTGCTTAGCTTGAAAGTGGAAGGAAGATTCTGGCTTTTGTGGCCAAAGCCTTCAGCCACTGTATATAGGTATCCTCTTCCTATAGGTGTGCATGTCCAACCATATTTTTTTTTCTAGTTGTGGATGGTGTGGAAAGATTGGTACACATGGCAGGTTTTTACTGCTATCTGGAGCTTCCCATGCTAACCAAAACTAAAAAAAATGGAGATATATTTTAATTCTTCTGAAAGCTCTTGATAATTACGATGATGCCCTTGGAAGCTGGAAATCACTGAAATAGACACTACTACTCCAATGATCTCCTCTAGCTTCCGAGAGTCGAGCGGCTGCACTCTGAACACAGGAGGCCCATCACTCAGCACAGGGCACCATACGGAGAATGCTCTGCATTTTTTCAATAAATGCAAAGTGTTCTTTCATTGGATAAAATGGAGAGTGTGACATCTCTGCCCCATACCTGGTATTCCACTTTCAAAAAAACCTATGCATTTTTAGTGAATAAGTTTTTGTGAAGTTTGTATGAATGTAATTTTGGTATAATATCTATTACATGCTTTCTTTACCATATATTAAGGATACGCAGATACCAAGCATTTGCGTGAGTATCGGTACTTGCGTAAATGCTCCCAATACTGAAACTGATACTTTACAGTGTGATCTGCGTTAATAAAAAATGAACGGACGTAAAGCACCCTTGCAAGAATGGCATGTGCGACTCCTGTCCGAATTGCAGGTGATTTCCCCGACCGCTCTTGTGTGTATAGAAAGGGAAAAGTGGCATCTAGTGGCCAGTTTATTAAAAATGTAAGAACTCACATTAAAGACACATTAAAAAACCTGTAAGGCAAAGGCATAATGAGCTAGTATGCACTGCATATTAGCTCATTATGAAATACTTACCAAAAAACGAAGTGCCCTCACCGTCTCCCGGTCACCGCAGAGGGACACAAAGGTAGCTGCTCCAAGTGAAACCTTAGTTGGCTGCAATTACATAAGCATCGGCTTCAGGTGGGGTGCATGCCCTGTCACTGCTGCAGATTTGAGTATAGGTAGGTAGAAGATAGGATGGCTGCACACCCAAGTTGATGCAAAATTCCAAATTTATCGAAGAGATAAAACCATGTACAGACGAGCAATGTCAAAAGGCAAAATGGCCCTTTGACGAAGCACGCCAGCTGTGTGAAACGCGTCACCTTTTGCCGCGCCATTTTGCCTTTTGACATTGCTCGTCTGTACATGGTTTTATCTCTTCAATAAATTTGGAATTTTGCATCAACTTGGGTGTGCAGCCATCCTATCTTCTACCTATACTCACCACAGAGGGAGCTGACATTTTCCCTGCGGCGTTTCTTCCAGGTTTGTGGCTCTGGCGCTGTGAGTGGCCGGAGCCGCGGGAGCCCTACTTTCTGGCAAGGTCCGGCGCGGTACACCGGGCCTTCTCCGGGACTTCACTGCGCATGCGCCGTGACGTCAGCAGCTGCATGCAAGGTTTTACCTAAAGGTAAGCCTTATAGGCTTATCTGTAGGTAAAAATCACCAAACAGGATATAACCACTTTAAAGTGGATGTAAACCCTCACACACACCCAGTGAAGTGAACAGCCTCAGATGATACACGGATTAAGCACATCTCCCTACATAAGTTTTACATCTATATATGCTGTCTTCACATTTATATACTGTTTAGAAAGTGCACATTCTGTTCGAATTTTCGCTTCCTCATTCCCCTCTGGGAGGGGTTTATTGCTGGACACTGTGAGACAGCTGATTGGAGGAAAGACACATACCCCCTCCCCACATATACAGAGGTTGCCTGTGAATCATGCAGCAGTGTGCTAATCTATTTATAGCAACCTTCTCCGATATGCAGGTCTATCTCTGGGTCTCGGAGAGCTTGTCAAAAGTTGATGGCTGATAACAGAGGAACAGAGCAGGACAGAGCTAGGAGACACAATGCTTTGAAGAGAGTTAAGAAAACACTGCAGATATATGGGCCCAGTTCAAATTTAATGAATCGGGTTTATATCCACTTTAAGTACAGTTCAAATGCAAAATCTGCATAGGTGTCCCAGTTCCGCCGATGATAGAAAATCACGGTTGCTGGAGGAGATGTAGAGGCGATCTGCGCCCCAGCTGACATCACTTCCGCCCTATACTCATGGGGTATCGGAACTTCTCCGAGTGGGCCCGGGACATTATGTAGATTTTGCATTTGACCAGATATGTGATTAAAGTGGTTGTAAACTCCATTCATGAAATCGGACCTAAACACATATATCTGTAGTGTTTACTTCTCTCTCTCCAAAACTCTAAGTGCCGTTTCTCTCTGCTGCTCCGTTTCTCTGTTATCAGCAGATTCACTTCTGAGAAGCTCTCTGACACACGAGATAACAGTACCTGAAAATTTGTGTCGGGGAGGGAGATTAGATGAGAACTTGTCTATTCAGACTATAGCTCTGCAAGTTCCTTCGTTCATCTGCCTATGTGGAGATGATGGTGGGGGGGGGGGTACCTTTCCTTCAATCAGCTCACACAGTGTAAGTCCAGACTCCCCTTTCACTGCTGAAAGAGGAAGAATGATTTCTAACACAATCTGCACTTTCCAAAGAGTGTAGAAAGGGGAGGACAGCAGATATACAAGTAAAACTTATGTAGGAGGATTTGTTCCATCTCCGTGTATCATCTGAGGCTGTTCACTTCCCTGGATATATATATATAGGGTTTACATCCACTTTAATGTGAGTTATAACATTTTTAACAAACTGCCCACTAGATAGCGCACAGCAAACTATCGGTTCTCGGTATCTGCCAATAAAAAAATGGTATCAGTGCAACCCTACCAGATATGATAGCATTTATTTGCAGGTTCTCCACCTTACTGGACAGGTGTAAATTGTACTTGCTGAAATATTGCCGAGATTAAAGTGACCACATGGGATAAAAACAAACAAATGAAACAAAGGCTTCCTGTAAAAAAAAGAAAATTGTTATAATTGCCCTTCAAGGGTGTTAAAGCTGAACTCTGGTCACAAAAATTTTCATGTAAATATTCCAAATATAAATCCATTTTTTGTGCATCAAATGCCTTTGTAAACCCAATGCCTTGTAAACGGAGCAGTGGCGACATTAGAGGCAAAGTTTTAGAACTAGATTACTGCACAGATATTAAGGAAGTAAGCAAGGCAAACCAAGGTTCAATAAGTAAATACAGAAATAACAATATTTGCCTCTCCCGGAGTTCAGCTTTTCAATTTTTCCTCTACAGACGCCGCTGCTTATCAAACACTTCTGGGTCTCCCGGATAGCGTGAACCCTGCTGGGCACTGTTGTTCCTTCTGCCAGCTGCCATGGAACTACAGAACACAGTAGTTATGTAGCAGTCTGCAGGAGAAACCACAATGCCTAGCAGGAGACCGCGCATCCGCGACACCTGAATAGCAGTCTCGGCTGAAGATTTATCACTCTGCCCAGTGGAAAATTAACTATAAAACTTTGTCTTTTGGGAGTCTTGGTTTCATTTTTTAAGTAAGTCAGACAATGAAAATGACAGCCAGGCAACCAGCATTCACCAGAAGGTGGTCATTAGCAGCGGCCTACATTTTTTGGGGCTTGTAACACATTTTGGTTAAAGCCCAACCAAATTGTTTTTATATTTTTTTTGTTTTTTTTTAGATAGAGTGGGTAAAGATTGAAGTCTCTGCCAGATTTTTGGAACTGTCTGTGTCAATATTGAGAGGAGATTTAACCTTTCTTCCTGTTGGGACAGGAAGTGATAAGAATTGTTTCTCTTTTCAGTCCATTGAGGAAAATAGGGAGTCTTTAATCTTCAAGTTCTACCTTACTGGAGGACTCAACACTGGCAAAAAGAATTGTAGGCCAGCCTAGGATAACCCCTCCTGCTACCAGCATGGCTCAGTTTTTTGATTCCAGTTTCCTAGGACGATGGTTGTATTTTCTGCTAAAGACTAACCGATTTTTGCTAGCGCCTCTTTTTTTTGTTTGTTCTTTTTTTTTTTTTTTCTTCAGGCAAGACCTTTCTCTACATCGCTGATGGAGTTGGCCTCTTTGATTGCAGCCATCCAGCGTAGTGACCCTCATCCGGGCTTTGGAGTGCTGCATCTAGGACCTCATTCCAAGTCCAGAGTCACTAGTATTGCCTTAAGCTTGCCCTGTCTCTGAAGACTCCCTGTGTAAAAAGGCCGGTTGGACTGTGCTGCAGGAGCTACCTCATTTACATAGGGTTGCTGTTTTTTGCTGGTTTCCACTGGGAAGAGCACCTTCTCTTTCCTGCGATGCAAAATGGAGGAAGCTTCTTTCACTGCTGCTCCTGTATAAGAAGAACCACGTAGAACTCTGATGTTTGGTCCATTCTTGTTGTCGACCTTCAGTGATCACCTTTGGCCATCCAACCCTCACCTACAACCAGCTGTGTAAGGGTTTCTTGGGGTATCTGAGGTTTTGCCTCTTACCCAGAGTATTATCTTGCCTTTCTGCCACATGATTGCAACATGTCTGCTCTGGGCACAGAGGGCACAATCCCACTGTACTACTTGCTCCTATTTCTCACACTACGCTCCTTTGCAGCTTGCCTACTTGATGGTTCTGGCATCTACAGTCTGGAATCATGTTGCCCATTTCTCCTAGAGTCTATTTCATCATCACCGTCCTCTTTAATTGTGCAGGTGTGGGCTGTTCATTTTCCCTTTTAGCTAAGGTTTTCTCTGCAGTCGTGCAAGAATTTAGTATAGAAAGATAATCTGCACTCCAAGAGTTGCTCTTAAAACATCTTCATGTTTATTAGAAACCACAGTCCACAACCACAGATAAAATCAGTTAGCTGATTGGTGTGCTCTCAGTGAAACAGCTGTGTATCGGGCACCCAGGAGCTCTTTTCAACGGTATGTTGTATGGGTATCAGCACTGTTGCTTCTGTTTGAATGCAAGAATTTAGTGCCTAAATCACCCAGTTCTTTCCTGACTCACGTGTCACAAGCATGCTCCTGCGCTCTCTCGCGTAGATTTTTCATCTGATTTTATCTTTGACACTCGAGTCCAAAAGGTGGTATCCCAGGGTTTTAAACTGAAGTTTTGCTCTCCTACATCTCAGTATGTCACTATCAACCGTCCTGCACCACACAAAATAGCAGATATCCATTGAGCCCTGTTGGGCTTCTGTACCGGGTTGTAATTACCCCTGTTTCTGTAGCAGACTGCTTTCAAGAATTTTACTCCAACCTGCTCTGTTTCCAAACCTATGGGCTCTATTGGACAATGTGTCCTGGATTGTTCAGAGGTTACAATGGTTCAGTTGTATTGTGAAACCTCTGAAATCAAAGCTGGAGTTGTCTCATTGTTTGTAGTATCTGGGTATAGACCTGGGCACCGCTCAGACCAACATACTTCCACAAGAGGAAACTTCAGACTCTCCTGTCCTGTAGTTGACCAACTCTCCACTTTTTTCATCAGTCTTGCGCTGATTTGCCCAGTTTCACTCCTAACCTCCAGAACACAACATTTTGTCCCTGAGGAACAAGTCAATCAGGTCCCTGGACAGACTTGATTCTTTTGGTACCAGGTTGTCCCTGGTTTGGTGGCTCAGGAGTCTCCTCCCTCCCCCTTTTTTTTGTCATCACGACCCTACAAGACTGGTCCTGTCCTAACCTAGACTGAGACAACGGGGTGTCTCTGAAGAGTAAGGAGGACTTACCGACTACATATGGTGTCGACACCGTGACTGTCTTACGTTTAGTCTACTGGAAGGTCATCATGTCAGGTTACGTTGTCCCTTTCGGATTAGTAGTTTTTTTGTGGTCCTACAACTAGTCCTCTGTTTCACTGTTTCAGGAGTCTTGGGTGTTCCACGGGTCCTGAGACAGGTTCGGACCGTCCGACCGTAGGTGGTACTCCTAGCACTACTGTTTTTTTTCCCCCTCCCTCCTCTGAGGACTCGGTGGTTTGGTCCCTGTTGGACCATGGTTTTCTTAGTTCAGACAGGTCCCTGGACTAACTGAACAAGGAG
>BLSH010560379.1:365476-388783 GCA_018402905.1 Glandirana rugosa | reverse complement strand
GAATTCGTATCACTCCCTTCAGAAAGTACAGATTACTACCAGGAACGTACTTCATCGGAAGGATCTAAATTCGTAGTTTCCTTAGAGTCCCACATTCCAAGTGTACGGGCCCCTGGTCTGAGAGTAAGGAGGACTTACCGACTACACATGGTGGCGACACCGCGACTGTCTTACGTTTGGTCTACTAGAAGGTCATCATATCAGGTTTCGTCGTCCCTTTCGGATTAGTAGGTTTTTTGTGGTCCTACAACTAGTCCTCTGTTCCACTGGTTCAGGAGTCTTGCGTGTTCCACGGGTCCTGAGGTAGGTTCGGACCGTCCGACCGTAGGTAGTACTCCTAGCACTACTCTTTTTTTTTTCCCCCCCCCCCCCCCTCTGAGGACTCGGTGGTTTGGTCCCTGTTGGACCATGGTTTTCTTAGTTCATCCCCCCCCCCCCCCCTTTTTTTTTTCTCATCACGATCCTCATGATGGATGCCAGCCTGCCAGGCTTGGATGGAGTCCTGGGCACCTTGTGCGTTCTGAGGACTTGGTCACCTTGTCTCCTGATCAACATCCTGGTGTTTTTTGGATGATTAGGCTTTCCCTGCTGCTTTGGACTATACTACTGGAAGATCATCTGGTTTGCATTCTGTCAGCGCCACAGCGGTGGTACACATCAGCCATTCAGGAGGAATGAGAGTCTGGTCCCCGGGCATGTGAACCTTACACCCTGAGATTCCTTTGATGCTTAAATCTAGGAAGGCTACTTCATGCAAGGACCATCATTAGACATGAAAGACTTCCCTCACTATGCTTAAGTCTCGGGGCGTCCACCCCTAGAGTTTCTCTGTAGAACAATGTTTTTCCCCTGTAGCTGTGGCTGGACCTGGATTTAGATCTCAGCTCTGTCAAGGACCAGGTTTCCGCCCCTTATACCTTCTTTCAGAAACTATTGGCCTCTCACTTTCTGAATCAGACCTTTCTACAGGGAGCCTTCCATGTAGCTTCTTCTGTTTGTTCCTCAATGACTTGTTGAGATCTGAATCTGATTCTCTCTTCACTTCAGAATCAACAGTTTGAACCCAGAGAGATTCATCTCTAAATTCTCACATACATTTTATATAGCAATTACCTCTGCAAGGCTAGTATCTGAATTGATGGCTTTATCCTGAAAAGAACAGTTTTGCATAAGTACAAGATGGGTTGAGGCCCAAAACTTTCACCTCAACCAGGACATCGTTCTTCAATCCTTCTGTCCAGCTCCAAAAGAAATTTCACTACATTGTCTGGATGTAGTTTGAGTCTCTCAGCCACTGTTTCTTTCAGAAAGACCAATTCCTTTCTTGTCATTCTGGATGGCGCATCGGCATCTCACGCCACCAACTCTAAATGACTGGAATAGACCATTATCTAAACTTATAGTCTCAAGGATCAGGTTCTACATTTCCTGTCAAGGCATACTCCACTAGATCCATAAGTTCTTTTTCAGGTTTTTGGAATTAAGCAACTGTATCTTAGATTTACAAGGCTTCCGCCTGGTCTGTTTCCATGATCTCTTAAGTTCTGCCAGGTGGATGTTTCAGCCTTATCTGCTGCCAGCTTCTGCCATATGATCCTACAGGCGGCTTTTTGAGCTGAAGGCAGTGCCCAGTTTTGTTCTTTCCTGGGCATATTGGCGTTTGTTTCCTGTGTTGCCCACCCCTTAGACAGCTTTTGGACTTCCAGAAAGTTTAAGACTTCTTGGTTTAATCAGTGGAACAGAAAGCAGGGAGGATTTTTGTTCTCATTGTAAAATCCTGCACTTGGAGTTCATTGAGGGTTACAGGTCCAACCCCTCTGTGTTTATGATCGTGCTCTCATTTGCTTTGCTACAAAACTGAGGCATGCTGGTAATATAAGGGGTTGCCCAATCCTGTAGTTGGCAGTCTAACCCGTAGGTTAAAGACTTCTTTTGTCCCTCCAAGAAAATGCAGTGAGAAAACTTGGTTAGGATAGAAGGAGCAACAAGAAGGGATGGGGTGGAAGAGGCACCACAAGTGCTAATAGTGTAGCACTGTTTATTGAGCAATAGACATAAAATACAAGTAACCCTCACAAAGTTTCCAAGCCGGCAGGCATCTATATTCTCAAATGAGTCCACCCAAGGAATTCCAGGCTGTGCTGGGGTCGCTGTGATGTTGGATCTGCCGCAGGCGGAGATGCAGGTAAACGTGTAGATGCCGGGGAATCTCCCTGATGACACGGAGCTGCCAGACCCAAGAGTGAGCTGGCCAAACAGAACACGTTTCTGACGCAGGGCCACGCCTCCTTTCTAAGCCTGTTGCATTTTCAGATAATATAAGGTTGTTACCTTGGAAACTTTGTGAGGGCATTACGCATGTTTTTTATGTCTGTTCCTCAATTCCAGAGGCAGCCTCACGTTCTCCATGCAGTGTTAGCCAGAGACTTTTGAATGAATCCATCCACTAGTTCAGCTCTGCTCCGGGACTCCTTATATAAAGAGTGTTTTATCGTTCCTTTTAAGAACCTTTAGACTTGTGTTCACACCATCTGGCTCTTGTGTACATGCTGGCAATTTAGACCAGATTGGTCCTATACACGGTTCAACTGTTATTGTATCCAATATAGTCATCCTGTTGAAACAAGTGCAAAGCTGAGTAAAAAATTTAGGATAGAAGGAACGCCCGGTGTCTAGAAAACTTTGATGTATGGTTCAAAAGATTTTTGTTAAAAGTGCAAACATGCACATCAAGGCAACGTGTTTCGGGTGAATGTACTCCCCCTTCTTTAGGACTGTTGCTGTAGGCTATTGAATGGGAATGGTTCCCAAATGATATGATTACAAGATTTCTGCTGGGACCTGGGGATGGATCCTTTAAAAGGGTGAGATTTTTAGGAAGAGATGAACACTTTTTTTTATAGCAGGAAGTTTCAACGTCTTAGGAACCATTCATCAAAGTTGCAGGTCGCGCCTTCTCTCTTACATAAGCCTATGACAAAATTGGATAACTTTTGGGTAAAAACCTTGTAAGATTGTTCTGCTCTGTGCATTCTGTCTCTGACCTGTATTGAACTTTTGGTCAGTCCATACAAAACTGATATTATGGTAGGTATTGGACAGTAGTTGTGTGAGTCATTAGCTTTTTGCATCACTCAGGCTTGCAAGCAAGTTCCCAGCTGGAGTTCCTTTGCTCTCGCCTTCATCTCTTCCTTCTTCCTGCAGAAACAAAGGCAGTCTTGCTCATGGCCAAGACAGGTGGATGGGTGGAGCTGGGAACTAAAGCCGGCCATAGACGGTTCAAATCTCAGCTGGTTCAGCAGGAAGTGGCTGAGGTTTGAACTATGTATGGGCAGGCTGAATATACCCAAGTTGATCGATCAATCAACTTGGGTACAACCATACTGTCGGATTTTACATGCGATTATTGCCAACGACTGTTAGGGAAGCATCCCTCCCCAGGAGAACACATGGGAGGGATTCCTCCATCAACACTGACTGTGTTGATGGGGGCATCCAGTGATTTTGGTTGCAGGAAAGAAAAACGATCTGTTTTAGATGTCAGGTACTTCAAGCTGGAATCCCTGAAAGGTGTATGAAAAGCACTGGCTATTTTTACTTACCAGTACCTACCCTAATCAAATATCAAATTTGTCTTGACTGACCTTTATGTTTTTTTGCTTTTTTTAATTTTATTTATATATTTTTAATTTTCTTTTTTTTATGTTTTCTAACAAGTATTTTTTTCACCCCATCACTGTTCCGTTGTCGTTTTTTGTGGCTTGGTTAAACCATTTCATTTGTCATACCACCTTGCCATTTCTTCTGTGTCCTGGGCATCTCTCTATATATGTATACCCTTTTCTCCTTATACATATATATCGATGTGTGTGCAACTGATCTAAACTATATCAAATCCCCCTCCTTTTCTTCCTTCATTCATTTTGATTTGTCACAAACCTCCCTTTTTTTCTTTACACCACCAAGATTTTATTTATGTCAATAACTACAGGGCAGCATGCTGCAGAAGGGAAGCAGAAATGACGTTTACTGCCCTCCGCCCCACTCCATCACCACTGGCTCTGCTCATCCCACCTCCGTCTCCCCTGGTCCCACCACACCCCAGCTGCTCCATAAGCATCGGTAAGTCAAGCCTGCGCCTTCACCCGCCCTACTTGGTGTCTTTCACCGTCCAGGTTTCTATGTAACTGTTACTGTCCTGTTACTGTACTAAATGTAAACCCAATCACAAAATATCTTATATAAGCTTTAATGTGAAAATCATTTTAAAGGTCTGATTCAATATTTTGCAGGTTGCAAGCTTTATTAAACTAGTACCCGGTATTTCAGCCATGAAGGTCCTATTTGAGGCACTGTTATAAAGTGACTGGAGTAAGGCTGTCCATACATTATACAATTGTCTTGTACAACTTTCCTTTAGATTTACAAAAAACATATATAAGAGGTCAAACCTAAACCTTTTCAATTTGTATGCAGTTAGGAAAGCCATTGTACTACATAGTTGAAGGTAAGAAAATTGTATAATGTATGGCCAGCTTTAACCTGGAGATTGCATAATCTGGTGCAGCTGTGCATGGTAGCCAATCAGCTTCTAACTTCAGCTTGTTAAATTAAAGTGGATGTAAACCCCCCCAAAAAAATTAATTAATATTTCTGCCTGGTAGAGTATAGCATGTCATGTCATCTGTGCCCAGTCTTGCCACAAAGAGTTAATCCAACTGTGAGTAACAGCCTTACCTTTTTTCAGGAAGAGAAAGTCCAACTAAGAGGGAAAATACACAGAAGATCAGCCCTGTGCTCTGTGAGTGACAAGCAATTTGCTTATCTCCTTCACAGAGCAGAGAAAGTTTTACACTCCCCTCTCCCTCCCTCCTCAATCTCTCAGTATAGAGATGGGTGGGGAGGCTTGTGACATCACAACTCCACCCACCGAGCTTCAGCAAAGAAAGAAAACCCACTGATTTCAGAGTTTTACAGAGCTGCTAGTGCTTAAACGAAGGACATTTGCAAGGTAGGGATAGATGCAGGAGGCTTGCATGTATATATACATTAACACTGCGCTATACGTTTAGACTATGGAGTGGTGAGTTTACATACACTTTAAGCTTTGCCAGTAAATCCTGGAAGCTGATTGGTTTATATACAGAGCCGCACCAGATTGTGCACTCTCCAGTTATAGTAAATCTCCTCCAATGTGGCTGTTCAGAGGTTACAGCGGTTCAACCTTCTTAAATTGAAGCTGGAAGGGACTCATTGGAGTATCTGGATATAGTCCTGGATCTGAGACTTCAGTCTGTTTAAAGGAGTTGTAAAGTTCTTATGCATTAAGGTGAAAAACCTTCTGTGCTGCAGGAGCACCCCCCGTTTTTCTTACCTGAACCCAATTGTTGCAGCTCCGAGAACGAGCCCCGCAGCTCCAGCCGCTGTCTCGGGTCCTCATTGGATAGATTGATTGCAGCAGGAGCCAAATGTCAATCAAGATTCTGGGGGTGGGTGGGGGGGGGCGGGGGAGGGAGTCCTGCTGTCTGTGTCAATGGACGCAGCAGCAGGACACGGGAGCGCGCCTGCATGGGTGCCCCCATGGAAAGCGTCTCTGAGGGTGCACCCAATGAAGAAGAGGAGCCAGGTGTGTCGCTGGGGGACCCCAGAAAAGGAGGATGGAAAACCCTAGGTCACTCTGTCATACAGGATTCTGATGTAAACAACACGTGACTTTTTCAACGCACATTACACAGGGATGGCCCACTGTTTTGTCACCATGAGGTAACCTGCCCAGAGAAATGCCATGCAGCCATTGCTGGTGTGCATGCAGTTAGAAGATGATGCAAAGTGGCTGTGAGGCCCCTATGATGTAGGCCCTTTACCATGTGATCAGTTGTGTCCAATCACAGCTGATCACATGGTAACCTGGAAGAGCCGTTTTATCGGCCTTTCCTCTACTAGCACTGACAGACGCAAGTAGATATGAGCCAATCAGCTGCTCTCCTGACAGGAGGGTGGTCTGCGCTGATAATAAGCGCATTGATTATCGGTGCAGACCCCCAGTATTGCCAATCAGTGCCCATTAGGTATGCTTCCTGATCATTGCTGCTTATCCGTGCCACCTATGAGTGCACATCAGTGCAGCCTATCAGTGCCACCTCATCAGTGTAGCCTCATCAGTTCTTATTATGTGAAGGAGAAAACTTACTTATTTACAAATGTAACTTAAACAAAGAGAAACTTTTTTTTTCTTCAACATTTTGGTCTTTTTTTTTTTTTTGTAGTGCAAAAAATAAAAAACCCAGAGGCGATCAAATACCACCAAAAGAAAGCTTTATTTGTGGGGGAAAAAAATGATAATTTTGTTTGGGTACAGTGTTGCATGACCGCACAATTATTGTAGTTAAAGCAATCAATGTTAACCTACAGGGTGCTGCTGATGTTCTGCTTGAGAACCATATTGGAGGCTCTGCTAAAAGGTTGAGAACTTTTCTCCTGAAATCTTGTATTAATCTTGTAAAAAATAAAAAAATAAAAATACTGATTTTTAAACGTAAACCAGAAAATGTCTGTCTGGTCTTAAAGCGAATGTTTTCAGATTTTTTTTCTTTTGCAGAGACTCTCCTCAAGCCTCAGACAGCTTCCCTGGGACTTGTAGCAACCATTTTAAACACAAAACATTTAAACCCCATGAGAAACACAAAAGACCAAGTGTAGAATCTCCCCAACATTTCACTCCATCACGGCACTCATCCAGTCTTTGCAATACCTCCAAATGGACTCTTTTGCCCCAGGAAACAGCTGGAGACAGCTGCACCACTACAGCACAGGACGGCATCACAGAGCAAAAGGGTCAACTGCATATCATAAGCTGCAATGGGGACAGCAGGGTCAGAGAAGAAAGCAGCATAAGGAAGAAACACAAGAAAAAAAAGAGAAAAGCATCTGAACTTTCAGAAATTATGGAAAGAACAGAAAATGTTATTTCCCACTTGGACCCTGAAAGACAAAAACTTAAACTAGAGAAAACTAAAATCAAATCAAAGAAAGCCAAAACTTTGCATGGCCACAGCTCTCCAAAACCTGTACCGGAGCCTATGAACAACGTTGAGAGTTCTCAGGAGACCACCAGGAAAAAGAAAAAGACGAGAAAGGACGAGAGACCAGTTGATTATAGAGACAGTGAGCATGAAGCATCAGTTAAAAGGTAAGTGGTTTCCTTGGAATGTAGTAATGGCAAGCCACTTGCTATGGGGGCACTCGTGCATGCTCGCTCCGGAGCCTGCTCTGTGTGTCCATAAGACAAGCAGAGCGCCTCTCGACCCCGCCCTCCTTGCTCTCTGCTTCCAGGTTTTGACTGACAGCAGTAGGAGCCAATGCCTCTCCCTGCTGTGAGCCAAGTCTGTGAGACAAGGGAGAGGGGAGAAGAGCTGCTGCAGACATGCACAGCACTGGATTGAATCGGCACAGGGTGAGTATTTAGGGGAGAGGGGCTGCGAGGGGAAGATGCACATAGAAAGTTTTTACCTTTTAACTTCACAACCAGTTTAACTTATCGTTAAAACATGTCCGCTGTGAAAAAAGTAAACTTTAAAATAGAAAATAAAAGATGATCATCTGTTGCTGGTCTCCCTCATATGGAGGTTCCATGTCCACGGTACAAGACTGGAACTGGGGAAGATTGGGATGTGATCTCTCGGGTCATGAAACTCTTGGCCTTTCCAAACTACATGCTGGGACTGGTCTTACTGCTGGGCCATGACTTGGCAAACTTTGGAGTGAAATTGTGGCATATACATATTTGCTCATAGAGGCAAAGGGAAAAACCAGAGTTGTTTTAGGAAATTAATAAGGTGGGTATTCTGGGCCTGACTCCCTACCGCTACTCCCACCCTACTCCACGCTACCATACACTACCATACCCTACCCCACCTTACTCTACCCTACCCCACCTCGCCTTACCTTTCCCCATCATGCCCCCTCCACCTTCCCTACCCCTTAAAATAATCACCAGGCCCCCAGCTGTCTCTGATTTGGAGAGCAAAGGCCACTATGCCCTGCATAATTCCTACTATAATAGCATAGCAGGATTCTTTAATCTTTTGAACTCCACTGTAAAGATGGATCTTGAAAGGATGCTGCAGAGTTGATTACAGCTATTGCCACTGTGGGCCACTACTTTCAAACTCCAATTACATCACTACATAGGTGGAGTTTGAGAGGAAAAGACCTGCAGCGCTAATTACTGTGACTTAGGGCCTGGTGGTGGGGCCCTGAATCTGGTGGTCTCTGGGTAACTTCCCTTTTCTAATATGGTTTGCTGGCTCGATCCGGAGCTGGTCTTTTTCTTTTTTTTATATACAGGTTCTCGTTACCATCTGTTGTCCAGAACAATGGCAGTATTTAATATGAAATTGTAATACTGACTACACTATCTACATGTTCTGATTAAATGTGCAATGTTTTCCCCCTAGTACACACATAGTGTCTAGCCAGGATTCGCAAGGGGATCATGAAATCATGAAAATAAAGAAGAAGAAAAAGCATAAATTGCACAAGCACGATAGCCAAGAGAGTGAAGAGAGCGAATCTGCCAAAGGACATAAACATAAAGCTCAGGAAATAAACTGTGGTAAGGAATAACCAGAGGACTGTGGCCAGAAGGGGTAGAAAATGCCCCAGCGTCAGAGAGAGTAGTGTACCAGGCTCAGTGGGTGGAATAGTACCCCATCATTGGTGTCAATGGGAGGAATAGTGCCCGATCATTGGTATCAGTGGGAGGAATAGTGCCCCATCATTGGTATCAGTGGGAGGAATAGTGTCCCATCATTAGTATCAATGGGAGGAATAGTGCCCCATCATTGGTATCAGTGGGAGGAATAGTGCCCCATCATTGGCATCAGTGGGATAAATAGTGCCTCATCATTGGCATCAGTGGGAGGAATAGTGGCCCATCATTGGTATCAGTGGGAGGAATAGTGCCCCATCATTGGTATCAGTGGCAGGAATAGTGCCCCATCATTTGGTATCAGTGGGAGGAATAGTGTCCCATCATTGGTATCAGTGGGAGGAATAGTGCCCCGTCATTGGTATCGGTGGGAGGAATAGTGCCCTATTGTTGGTATCAGTGGGAGGAATAGTGCCCCATCATTGGTATCAGTGGCAGGAATAGTGCCCCATCATTGGTATCAGTGGCAGGAATAGTGCCCCATCATTGGTATCAGTGGGAGGAATAGTGCCCCATCATTGGTATCAGTGGGAGGAATAGTGTCATATCATTGGTATCAGTGGGAGGAATAGTGCCCCATCATTGGTATTGGTGGGAGGAATAGTGCCCCATCATTGGTATCAATGGGAGGAATAGTGGCCCATCATTGGTATCAGTGGCAGGAATAGTGCCCCGTCATTGGTATCAGAGGGATAAATAGTGCCCCATCATTGGTATCAGTGGGAGGAAAAATGCCCCATCATTGGTGTCAATGGAAGGGAATAATGCCCCATCATTGGTGTCAGTGGGAGGAATAATGCCCCATCATTGGTGTCAGTGGGAAGAATAATGCCCCATCATTAGTGTCAGTGGGAGGAATAGTGCCCCATCATTGGTGTCAGTGGGAGGAATAGTGCCCCATCATTAGTGTTAGCGGGAGGAACAGTGTCCCATCATTGGTGTCAGTGGGAGGAATAGTGCCCCATCATTGGTGTCAGTGGAAGGAATAATGCCCCATCATTGGTGTCAGTGGGAGGAATAATGCCCCATCATTGGTGTCAGAGGGAAGAATAATGCTCTATTATTGGTGTCAGTGGGAGGAATAGTGTCCCATCATTGGTGTTAGTGGGAGGAACAGTGTCCCATCATTGGTGTCAGTGGGAGGAATAGTGCCCCATCATTGGTGTCAGTGGAAGGAATAATGCCCCATCATTGGTGTCAGTGGGAGGAATAGTGCCCCATCATTTGTGTCAGTGGGAGGAATAGTTACCCATCATTGGTGTCAGTGGGAGGAACAGTGTCCCATCATTGGTGTCAGTGGGAGGAATAGTACCCAATCATTGGTGTCAGTGGGAGGAATAGTATCCCATCATTGGTGTTAGTGGGAGGAATAGTACCCCATCATTGGTGTTAGTGGGAGGAAATAGTGCCCCATTGTTTGGGCCAATGGATTAAATCATGCCCCATTGTTGGTGTCAGTGGGAGGAATGGTGCCCCAAGTGCAAGAGAAAGGGCAAGCAAAGGGTTGCACCTGGTCTGCGGACTGCAGTTTGGATGCCACTGATATAAAGCAATGAAAGGAAATTATATTTCAGAGAGCTCACTGACTCTGGTTCAGCAGTTCACATTTAAAAAGGCTACCCTATTAACCGAGTGCTGCCCACGTAACTCATATGTGCGGAGGCAAAAAGGGTGCGCTTAAAAATCCACATGCTACACATGCATACATGGGCAGCAGAGGTTTATGCTGAGAGCAGGCTCCCGTGACCAAGCTGTCATAAACCGCTCTTGGTCTCTAGTAATGATCCGAAACTGGTGAGACCAGCTCCTGATCATGGGACCACTGTGACAGCGAATCACTGGTCACGTGATCTGGCAGATTTTCCCACCCCCCAGCCATAAAAGCCCTTTGCGCCGGCCGTATGCATATAGTAAATGCGGCCATGTGTAAACAACTTACTGTGCTGAGAGTGCACTCACAGCATGGTAGCTGGTGGGGGCGGCAAGCTCCCGATCACATGACAGCCAATCACAGTGGTCACATGACCCGAATGCCCGCCTCCGCCTCCCAGCTTTTAGAACTTATAGGGCTGGGAGGCAGTAAGCGCAAAGGGGTTAAAGGGAACATAGGGTGGGCGTAAAATTTATATAAAGCTTCTTTTTTTTACATTTTTGACCAATTGATACCCTGTATTTAAAAAAAATAAAAATTAATCAAGCCACTTGTACCAAATGAAATCTTTAAAAAACATATTTGGATAGAATGACAATGGGTAGATTCGTCCTGATTGTCACTTTTGGGGAAATGTCTGGACAGATAAATGAAACAATGACGGGGAAATAGTTAGACAGAGTAGGCAATCCGTCGTAAACAATTGTTTCCACTCTCAGAATTGCTTGTCGTTTGTCACAGCTTGTCTGCTGTTTGAGCACACACCGAACGTTCCCTCCCTGTAGAGAAAGACGGTTGGTTTCTGTGCTTTTGTTTTCATTTGCTGATTCAGTCTTTTATTCTCTGCAGAGTCTGTATTTGTATGGGACAGCCACATCAAAGATGGATACAAGCGACTTCCTTCCATTCCCTGTGCAAACAAGAAAGCCCAGCTGGCATGGGACGGCACGGCGAAATCTGGTGTTGTCGAACAGCTACTGAAAAACACCACCAATAAAGCCTATGGGACACAAGGTGAGATACTTGGGGCACAGGGGACAAAAAAACCCAACTCCAGCCATTTTTCTTAGTTTTGATTAGCGTGGGGAGGAGATAAAGAAGAATTCCTGGTATGGATATTTTATACATATTTGTATAGTTACATATGTTACAGTGCACCCAGAGAGTATTCACAGTGCTTCACTTTCTCACATTTTGTTATGTTACAGCCTTATTCCAAAATGGATTCAATTCATTATTTTCCTTAATTCTACAAACAATATCCTATAATGACAGCGTGAAAGAAGTTTGTTTGAAATCTTTGCAAATTTATTAAAAATAAAAAAAAGTCCCATGTACAGAAGTATTCACAGCCTTTGCTCAATACTATGTTGAAGCACCTTTTGCACCAATTACAGCCTCAAGTCTTTTGGAGTTGTGACGCTACATGCTTGGCACACCTATTTTTGGGCAGATTATCCCATTCTTCTTTGCAGGACCTCTCAAGCTCCATTAGGTTGGATGGGGAGCGTCGGCGCACAGCCAATTTCAGATCTCTCCAGAGATGTTCATTCGGGTCCAAGTCTGGGCTCTGGCTGAGCCACTCAGGGACATTCACAGAGTTGTCCCGTAGCCACTGCTTTGTTATCTTGGCTGTGTGCTTAGGGTCGTTGTCCTGTTGGAAGATGAACCTTCGCCCCAGTCTGAGGTCCAGAGAGCTCTGGATCAGGTTTTCATCAAGCATGTCTCTGTACATTGCTGTATTCATCTTTTCCTCGATCCTGACTAGTCTCCCAGTTCCTGCCACTGAAAAACATCCCCACAGCATGATGCTACCACCACCATGCTTCACTGTAGGGATGGTATTGGCCAGGTGATGTGTGGTGCCTGGTTTATTTCAGACATGACACTTGCCATTCAGGCCAAAGACTTCAATCTTTTTTTCATCAGACTAGAGAATTTTGTTTCTCATGGTCTGAGAGCCCTTCAGGTGCCTTTTGGCAGACTCCAGGCGTTCTGCCATGTGCCTTTTTCTGAGGAGTGGCTTCTGTCTGGCCACTCTACCATACAGGCCTGATTGGTGGAGTACTGCAGAGATGGTTGTTCTTCTGGAAGATTCTCCTCTCTCCACTGTGAAACCCTGGAGCTCTGTCAGAGTGACCATCGGGTTCTTGGTCACCTCCCTGACTAAGGCCCTTCTCCCCTGATCACTCAGTTTGGCCTGGCGGCCCGCTCTAGGAAGCGTCCTGGTGGTTCCAAACTTCTTCCATTTATGAATGACGGAGACCAATGTGCTCATTGGGACCTTCAGTTCTTCAGAAATGTTTGTGCCCTTCCCCAGATCTGTGCCTCCATACAATCCTGTCTCGGAGGTCTACAGACCATTCCTTGGACTTCATGGCTTGGTTTGTGCTCTGACATGCACTGTTAACTGTGGGACCTTATATAGACAGGTGTGTGCCTTTCCAAATCTTGTCCAGTCAACTGAATTTACCACAGGTGGACTCCAATCAAGTTGTAGAAGTTTCTCGATGATGATCCGTGGAAACAGGATGTCCCTGAGCTCAATTTTGAGTGTCATGGCAAAGGCTGTGAATACTTATGTACAAGGAATTTTTGTAATATTATTTTTTATAAACTTGCAAAGATTTCAAACGCACAAACTTCATTAAAATTCTCATTATGGGGTATTGTTTGTAGAATTTTGAGGAAATTAATGAGTTTAATCCATTTTGGAATAAGGCTGTAACATAACAAAATGTGGAAAAAGTGAAGCGCTGTGAATACTTTCTGGATGCACTGTATATCTCATACTTGGCTGATGCCCCCAGAAGCTGAAAATCACTGAAGTAAACCCCACTAATACAGAGATCTCCACTTCCGGGTTCCATGCTAAGTGGCTCCCCTGCTGCATTTTGAACACAGGTGGTCGGCAGCTTGGCACACCTTTAGGTCCCGTTCACACCTAGGCGATTTGCAATCCGACTTGTGTCGCCCCAAGTCACCTTAAATCGCTTGACATCAGAAATCCCATTGAAATGAATGGAGCCGTCTTAATATGCGCTACTCAAGTCGCTCTGACTTCAAGGCGACTTCAGAAAAGGTACCTTTACTAATTCAAGGTGACTTCTAGGTGATTTGAGCCCATAGAAGTCAATGGAAGTCGCTTCCAAATCGGATCACCGTCTATAAAGAAGCGACTTTACAGGAAAAAGAAAAATTATTTTTTAAGGCAACCCCCCTCCCTCTCTTCTCTGATTGGCCACAGGAAAAGTCGCCTGGCATGGAGATGTAAGTCGTCCAAAGTCGCGCTGAAGTCGCATTGAAGTAGTGTTCAAATCGCCTAGCAAAGTCGCCTCTGAAGTCGGATCGCCTAGGTGTGAACTGGCTCTTACTATGAAAAATGTGAATTGCTCAGAAAGTTTGAACTCATCGAAACTGTGAGCACCACTGAGCAAAAACTGTACAAATCATGGAAACCAGTACTCTATTTAGACGTTCTTTATTGTGCTTTGCCCCACAGTGTTCAGTTGGGATGGAGAAAAGTCCACTGTAAGTCAAGATGCTGAGCGTGATGCAGAGGATGCCAAACATAACTCAGTTATAGATGAATGGGATGAAGACTTTGATAGTGGAAAGGTAAATTTGGGTTATGAATGCAATAGAAGATGAATCTGTGTACATCATCCTCTGGGGTAAGCCCTAACAACAAAACTTACTCCTGCAGCGGAAAGGTAACTTCTATAAGCGAGTACGCGATCATCAGAAAACTTTACGAGTGAGCCTCTTTAACCACTTTTGGACCAGCGATGTACTGGTACGTCACTGGACTTTGGATTTTTATAAAAGCAATCCCAGCGGCTGCCGTCCCAACACAGTGATTTTGCAGATAGCAGCCCCAATCCTCCTCTCCTCAGGTCACATGCCAGTGCTCCTGGCTCCTCCCACCTGCTGAGTGCCCCCACAGCAAGCGGCTTGCTATGGGGGCACCTGCTTCGTGCTGCTGCTCTGTGTGTCCATTGGCTCACCGACTTTAATTGAGAGCAGCAGGAGCCAATGGCGCCCGCTGTGTGTCTCGGCCAATCAGGAGGGAGAGTCCCGGACAGCAGAGACTCTTGTGCAACATTGCTGGATCGATATGGGACTCGGGTAAGTACAGTGAGGGAAAGAAGTATTTGATCACCTGCTGATTTTGTATGTTTTCCCACTGACAAAGAAATATCATTTTAATGGTCGGTTTATTTTAACAGTGAGAGACAGAATAACAACAAAAATATCCAGAAAAACGCATTTCAAAAAAGTTATACATTGATTTGCATTTTAATGAGTGAAATAAGTATTTGACCCGTACGCAAAACATAACTTAGTACTTGGTGGCAAAACCCTTATTGGCATTCACAGAGATCAGACGTTTCTTGTAGTTGGCCACCAGGTTTGCAGACATCTCAGGAGGGTTTTTGTCCCACTCCTCTTTGCAGATCCTCTCCAAGTCATTAAGGTTTCAAGGCTGATGTTTGATAACTCGAACCTTCAGCTTTGATGTGGTGAAGTTGTCCTGTTCCCTTAGCAGAAAAACACCCCCAAAGCATAATGTTTCCACCTCCCATCTATGACAGTGGGGATGGTGTTCTTGGGGTCATAGGCAGCATTCCTCCTCCTCCAAACATGGCGAGTTGAGTTGATGCCAAGGAGCTCGATTTTAGTCTCATCTGACCACAGCACTTTCACCCAGTTCTCCTCTGAATCATTCAGATATTCATTAGCAGACTTCAGGTGGACTGTACATGTACTTTCTTGAGCTGGGGGACTTCAGTCTTTCATGGTGCAGTGTTACCAATTGTTTTCTTGGTGTCTATGGTCCCAGCTGCCTTGATCATTGACAAGATTCTCCCGTGTAGTTCTGGGCTGACTCCTCACCGTTCTCATGATCATTGAAACTCCACAAGGTGAGACCTTGCATGGAGCCCCAGACCGAGGGAGATTAACAGTTATTTTCTGTTTCTTCTATTTGCGAATAATCGCACCAACTGTTGTCACCCTCTCACCAAGCTGCTTGTTGATGGTCTTGTAGCCCATTCCAGCCTTGTGTAGGTCTACAATCTTGTCCCTGACATCCTTGGACAGCTCTTTGGTCTTGGCCATGGTGGAGAGATTGGAATCTGATTGGTTGCTTCTGTGGACAGGTGTCTTTTATACAGGTAACAAGCTGAGATTAGGAGCACTCCCTTTAAGAGAGAACTCCTAATCTCAGCTTGTTACCAGTATAGAAGACACCTGGGAGCCAGAAATGTTCCTGATTGATAGGGGATCAAATACTTATTTCACTCATTAAAATGCAAATCAATTTATAACTTTTTTGAAATGTGTTTTTCGGGAAATATTTTTGTTATTCTCTCTCTCTCTTGTAGGTAAAATAAACCTACAATTAAAATTTATAGACTGATCATTTCTTTGTCAGTGGGCAAACGTAAAAAATCAGCAGGGGATCAAATACCTTTTTCCTTCACTGTATGAGGGGGCCGTTGCACAAAGTTTTTTCAGCTTAATGCATGGAATGCATTAATATAAAAACCTTCTGAGTTTAGAACCACTTATTAATAATTTAAAACAAAAAAAAAGCGTGCCCTGTCCCCCCATGCTCGGGCACACAGGTGAATGCACACGCCGGTCCCGCACGTATGCCAACAGAGATCGTCCCACGCATGTGAGGTATCACCGCGAATGCCAAATCATGGGCAGTAATTCTAGCACTAGATCTCCTCTGTAAATCTAAAGTGGTGACCTGTAAAGGCTTGGTGTGGAAGTGGTTAAAGTTTTACTAAACCCACAACAGTAAAATCAGTCTGTATATGCATGCTTGTTATACTCGCTGTGGAACCTAAGGGGTTAATCCTTTGCATTGTGTGAAAAGGCTGTTTGATCCTGTCTTCTCTGATCCTCCCCACTGTCTCCAAAACATGCCTGGATAAGACAGAGTAAATGGAGTCAGGCTGCACATGCTCAGTTTGGTGTGTATTGCTAGAGAGTTTTTTTTTCTTGGGAGGGTGCATGTGATCAGCACAGGGCCAATCGGCACTGTCCAGACAGGGTCAGGGGTCCTGCATCCTGATAGGTCAGCCAGTACAGTATGAAAATTCCTCCTACAAGTTTTAACCAGACACTGATTGAAGTCAGAAGTCTGCTATATACTGCTGATGAGAAAAGGTATATAGCTTATTTACTAAAATGGTTGCATTTCCATGTTCTGTATACGGTGGGAGACCAGATTTAGTGAATGCAGGGTCCTGGGTTTAGTAAAACTTTAACCACTTCCCACCCGGCCTATAGACAAATGACGGGTGGGCGGTGCTTCAGTTATCCTGACTGGACGTCATATGAGGGGCATGCAGTGCGGCGTTTGGTGGTGTAGTGTGTCACTCTGACACACCGCATTACCGATCTCGGTAAAGAGCCTCAGTCGGAAGCTCTTTACCACGTAATCAGCCGTGACCAATCACGGCTGATCACAGTGTAAATAGGAAGAGCTGTGTATCGGCATTTCCTCTAATCGCGTCTGCAGACGCAAGTAGAGGAGAGCCGATCGGCGGCTCTTCTGATTTGGGGGGGGGCGGGGTCTGTGCTGATTGTTTATCAGTGCAGACCACCGAGGATCGCCACCCAGGACCACCAGGGAACCCACCCTAGACCTCCAGGTAAGGGGCATACAGTGTATTATAGGGATGGCACTGTGCCCATCTGTGAGGCCTGCCAGTGCCTCCTTATTAGTGCTGCCTATCAGTGTCCACCAGTACCACTTATCAGTGCCGCCAATGAGTGCCTATGATTTTCTCTTATCAGTGCTGCATATCAGTGCCACCTGTCAGTGCTGCTTATCAGTGCCGCCTATCAGTGCTGGATATAAGTGCCACCTTATCGGTGCCCATTAGTACTGCCTCATCAGTGCCTGTCAGTGCAGCCTCATCCGTGCCTATCAGTGAAGGAGAAAACGTACTTATTTACAAAGTTTTGTGACAGAAACAAAGAGAGACCGCAGAGGGGATCAAATACCACCAAAAGAAAGCTCTATTTGTGTAAAAAAAAAAGATAAAAATTTCATTTGGGTACAGTGTAGCATGACTGCGCAATTCTCATTCAAAATGTGACAGCGCTGAAAATTGGCCTGGGCAGGAGGGGGGAAAGTGCCTGGTATTGAAGTGGTTAAAGATGCAGTTGAATTATTTTTTTATTATCTTTCTCTGTTTTGTAGGTAAAGAAAATCAGGTTCAAACGTGACAGGTTCAGAATTACGAACGGTTTCCAGTACTTCCAGAATCGGCGCAACTTCTGGTCAGTTACCCAACAAGGAAACTTCTCCAGATTTCCATCCAGGTTCTGAGCACAACTTGAAAGGCCGCTTATGATGGACACAATGTTTTTTGTATTTTTCGGCCAGTCGGAGTTGTAATAAAACCTAGACGTGTCGGGAGCTCTGTGATGTGGTCCTAGCTCTGTCTGCATTTTTAACTAATTGTGGTTTGATTGTCTATTTCCTCGATCATTGAGGTCCTCAGGTGAATCTCTAGCTGTCAGGGTAAGTGGACTTATCTGGGCAGTGTTCGCTTATGGTGATGATGTTTGGAGGAGTCAGAAGAGCAATAAATGAATTCTGGTGGCTTGGTTCTAATGGGTTCCATCATTTAAAGTAGAAGGAAAGGCTAAACAAGAAGACGCTTTTTAAACGTTGCCTCCCCAGTGCTCTGATATTTATTGCATATGTTTCCTAATACATTGAAATGTATTAAATATATCACAAGAGGTGTTCATAATATCATGCTCAGAGGTGCTGACATCCTTGAATCTTAAGCATCTTCACTCTATTTTATATAGGACTTTTAGGAGCAGCACCTTGGCACAGATTTAAAAGAGAAGTTTGGAAATGCAAAAATAAAAACAAAACAAACATTTATACTCAACTGGATGGAAGCAGCATTGGTCCGATGCTACATCTGTTCCCCACCGCTTCAAAGACTGAAAACTGAGCGATCAAAGACCGCTGATCACTCAGTTCTCAGTCTTCAGTGAACAGCGAGCCAGTGACTGTCATTTAACCACTTCAATTCCGGAAGATTTACCCCCTTCATGACCAGGCCATTTTTTTGCGATACGGCACTGTGTTATTTTAACTGACAATTGCGCCTTCATGCAACACTGTACCCAGATACATTTTTTGTCCCTTTCTCCCACAAATAGAGCTTTCTGTTGGTGGTATTTGATCACCTCTGCTGGTTTTATTTTTTGCTCTATAAACAAAAAACAAAAAAACAATACTTTTTTACTTTCTACTATAAAACATATCCAATAAAAGAATGTAAAATCTATTTCTTCATCAGTTTGGGCTAATATGTATTCTGCTACATATTTTTGGTAAAAATACTCCAATAAGCGTATATTGATTGGTTTGCGCAAAAGTTATAGCGTCTACAAACTGTTTTTTTTTTTTTATTTATTTATTTTTTTACTAGTAATGGCGCCAATCAGTGACTTATAGTTGGACTGCGATATTGGGGCGGACGAATTGGACACCTGACACTTTTGTCACTTTTTGGGGACCACTGACACTAATACAGGCATACCCCACTTTTAAGTACACAATGGGACCAGAGCATATATGTAAAATGAAAATGTACTTAAAGTGAAGCAACACCTTTTTTTCACTTCTCAATGCATGTACAGGCATACCCCGCTTTAAGTACACTCACTTTACCTACAGTACGGACATACCGGCGAGTGTATGTAAACTGGCTCGCAAGTACAGACATTCCCGCCCGCACAGCCGCAGTATGGCCTGGAAGAAGCAGAGCTGGCGCCTGGAGTTGTCACAAGTGAAGAGGCCACAAGGGAAGAGGCAAAGTCCCGTTAGCCAGCCCAGAGTTGCCCGCCAACCATGCCCGTCAGCCAGCCCAGAGTTACCCGCCAACCATGCCCGTCAGCCAGCCCAGAGTTGCCCGCCAGCCATGCTCGTTAGCCAGCCCAGAGTTGCCTAAATGTAAGTGGATTACTGTACAGTACAATAAACTTCACTCCCTGATCCCCCCCCCCCCCCACTACAGCCCATGGCCCTCCACTATAGGCCCTGATCCCCCCCACTACAGCCCCTGACACCCCAGAAGTGAAAAAAGGTATTACTTTACTTTCAGTAGATTTTCTTTTTACATACATGCTCTGGTCCTACTGTGTACTTAGTGGGGTATGCCTGTATATACCCGAGCTCTATGGGAAATCTTGGTCAGCATGACAAGGCATTCCTCCGGTAGCAAGGCATTCCTCCGGTAGATTACAAGGCAAGCTGGCTGACCCCTGTCACTTATGGCTTGGGAGCAATGTCATTTCAAACTGAGCAAGATTTGTGTCCGTACTCGTGAGTGTATGTAAAGCGGGATATGCCTGTACGGTGATCAGTGTTAAAAAAAAAATATGCACTGTCACTGTACTAAGGACACTGGCAAGAAAGGGGTTAACATCAGGGGCGATCAAGGGGTTAAACGTGTGCTTAGGTTGTGCTTACTCACTGTGGGGGAGGTGCTTTGACGAGGGTAAGGCAAAAATTTTTGTTCCTGCTCAGCAGAAACACAGGATCAGTGCCTTCCCTTCTGACAGAACGACAATCTGACTTGTTCACATAGGCAGATTGTCATTCTGCCTGTGCCCTGTGTAATTGCCGGGTGCCGGCGGACATCGAGTCTGCAATACCTGCTGCTGGGTCATTGCCGTGTAGAATCGCAGTGGGAGCAGGTCGCCGGTGGCACACGCGTGCGCCTCCTACACTCGGAGGTGTCAGATCACGTACTGGGTACATGATCTGGCGCAGAACAACCGGCTTTCCGCAATCTGTGGGTAGCCGTTAACTGTGTTCCAAGGTGCTGTAACTAAAAGCCTTATATAATAGAGTAGAGATACTTTGCAATGTAAATCTCTTTTGTTTTACAGCTTTTCTATTTGGCAAGGGTGGCTGGTGGGTGTGAACTCTCTCCTGACCAATGCTTTAGCACTTTGGATGACACAGGGATGATGTCATGCTTTATAGGATTCAGTGACATTACCGCACAGAGACGGACTCACTGGAGCTATATGACATTGTGATTTATTAGAAAACCGTATGCATTGAATGTCAGAGCAATAGGGGCTCAACATTTAAAAGGTGGGTTGTTGTTTATCCTTTCCTTCCGCTTTAACAGATTGCTCCTCCTCTTTTAAATACAACCAGTTAAATCTTTGACGAGACAAAAAACTGGCGTGCAATGACCCCCAGCAACCCATCACAAATTTTATTTGATTTTTTCATTTTCTATTGGTATGCCTAATGGCCCGTACATACGATCCGAAAGTTGACAGAAAAATCCCGCTTCCGAAGCGTTCGCACGATAATCGGATCGTTAGTACAGAGCTTTTGACGGCCGATCATGACAGTTCATCCGATATTATCCGATCGGACAAAACAAAAATTTTTATCATACGATTTTCGTTTATTTAGTACAGTTGTCGTCCGAAAATACAATACAAATACATTACAACATATGACATCACTTCCGATTTTTTATTCTGTTGTACGAGAACTTTAGTAAACTCTTCCGAATCGATCTGAGATTAGCATGCAAAAAAAAAAACGGACGATCTGTCGACTGATTTTCAGATCGTGTGTATGGGCCATAAACCGTTTAAGGTTTACATCTGATTGACTATTGTGGTCTGTTCGATGAATGGTTAAAAAGTTGATTAAATAAATGATTTGCATTAGGTTACTCTTACCAAGCTTGCGCTCACGGGCCTGGGTTTAATAATATCCACATGGGAGGTTATGCTCTATTCATTCCTGACCTTTTAAAGCGGCTGTATACTCTCATAAAGAAAAGAAAAAACCCTGCAAGGCAAAGGCATAATAAGCTAGTATGCAGCGCATACTAGCTCATTATGAAATACCTCAGAACGAAGATCCGACCCGGCGGCTTGGTCCCCACAGAGGAAACTGACATCTTCCCTTGGGGCTTCCTTCCGGGTTCGCGGCTCCGGCGCTGTGAGTGGCTGGAGCCGCGAGACGTCAGCTCTTTTTTTCCGGCAAGGTGCGACGCTATATGCGCCCCTGCTGTCAGCGGCTGCATGCAATTGGAATATCTTCTAAACCGTACAGGTTTAGGAGATATTCATTTTACCTACAGGTAAGCCTTATTATAGGCTTACCTGTAGGTAAAAATTAGCTTTGGGGGTATACAACCGCTTTAATTATCTTGCGTCCTAAAAATCATTGTGAGACCTGGAATGGGTTTAATACATTTAAAAAAATGAATATGGTTGGGGACAGAACTTTTTTTTTTTTTTTTTTTTTTTTTTCTTTAATTTAAGAGCCAATCAGTCCAACTTAAAAAGCCTGCTGGCGTTTTTAAATAAAACTTGTGTTCAATAGCTGAATTTCAGACAAACCATTAAAAGCACAGATGAAATGTATACAACAACTATGTAACATGAAATCTGCTTTACCTGCCAAAGGATTTGTATTTCTGTCCATTCAGTCCTAAAATGTACACAATTCTGCCACACAGTACAATCCTGCCTATTAGGGGACCTAATCTTTATCTATTGCAGTTTCACTTACAGGTGGGTGGTCTCTAATACTAGCAAAATGACATTGGTGAATCTCTCTGCCGTGTTGGTGGTGATGCACCCCCAGGGGGTGTGTCCATAACAGTTTAGGGGTCTCCAAACTTTTCAGTATGAGGGTCACATTGTATATTTTACAAATATTCGTAGAACAAAAAAAATCTGTTTCATTTAACACCTTGGTGCCGAGCACAGGCATATTTGCATACAATAGAGCCCACAGTGCTGTGCCGTGACATGCTTCCGTGTCTGCATGGACACAGAGCAGCGGCTTGGCTCCGGTGCCCCCATAGCAAGCTGCTTGCTGTGGGGGCAGGAGGGTGGGGCCTGGAGTGTCGGCCAGGGACCTGAGAAAAGGATTGGGGATGCTCTGTGCAAAACCATTACACAGAGCAGGTAAGTATGACATGTTTGTTAATTAAAAAAAAAAAAAACTAGACTTTAATATCACTTTAAAGGCTTGTTGGTAAAGCATTTTTTTTTGTTCTTTTTAAAATAAATTTTACCATGGCATACTCCGTGCTGATACTTATTTGGTGCCTTGTTATGGTTATGGTCCTTACCACCATTTCAGTATGCAAGTTATTGAACCACTATTAGGATTCTGCTTAACGGGACTAGACTCAAAAATATCATGCTATTTATGTATTTGAGTCCTAGAGATGTTCTCTAATATATGTATGTTAGGTTCTACAGAAATAAGGAGGAGAAAAAAATGGACTTTGCAGGCATATTTTTCATTATATAAAAAAAATATCAAAATTTTATTGGTTAACAAAACATCAATGAAAAAAGACGAAGACAAAGATAAAACCCATATACCCCCAAGGTGAAAGTGGTTTACAACATGTCTCAGTGACCAACCATATAATCCGGAGTTCTAACTGAACCTCATCGGATCAGGTTGATGAGTTGTGACTAGTTCCTACGGCTTGACTAATAAACCCTTAAAGGGGAAACACCCATGTATGTGCATACACGATCATTCATCATATATCAAATAGTAACATATAGAGCAGGGATATGCAATTAGCGGACCTCCAGCTGTTGCAATACTACAAGTCCCATCATGCTTCTGCCTCTGGGTGTCATGCTTGTGGCTGTCAGAGTCTTGCTATGCCTCATGGGACTTGTAGTTCTGCAACAGCTGGAGGTCCGCTAATTGCATGTTACTGATATAGAGGGTTAGGTAAGGTCGAAACCAAAGTGGGTCACTTCAACTCCAATGCTCAGAAAATGTATTGAAAAAAAAAAAAAATGCTCAAATTGCTCGACTAGTTTCGCACTTTGGTCACACTTCTTCTGGAGCAATGTATATATATATATATATATATAT
>BLSH010560379.1:349021-363572 GCA_018402905.1 Glandirana rugosa | reverse complement strand
AGACAGTGGTGTCTCACCGCGACACCTGTCATGTTAATTACCATTGTGGTACGGTGCAGGATTAACCAATAGATCTTTATCTCAACTTTTTTACCTGAAACGTCCGTATAAAAAGTAATATATTGTTTTATGAATGATCGTGTATCTACATACATGGTTGTTTCCCCTTTAAGGGTTTATTAGTCAAGCCGTAGGAACTAGTCACAACTCATCAACCTGATCTGGTGAGGTTCAGTTCGAACCCCGGATTATATGGTTGGTCACTGAGACATGTTTTCAAACCACTTTCACCTTGTATATGGTTTTTTATCTTTGTCTTAGTCTTTTTTTCATTGATGTTTTGTCAACCAATAAAATTTTGATATTTTTGTTATATAATGAAAAATATGCCTGCAAAGTCCATTTTTTCAACTCTATTTCTAGATAACCAATTAGGACGTGGCATGGTGTTACCATTAATTGTACTGTCCACAGCGCCACTCTGTGGTGACAGAACCAAAATATATCTTTATGTGATATATGTTAGGTTCCCCAAGATTCCCTAGTGCCATCCTCCTGCTCACAGTCATGGTCCTGCTTCATCCTGTCCTATGCTATGCTGGGGTTTAGCGTCACAGTGACAGAGAACTACAGGGCCACGACATGCCAACAGGCGTAGAGATGGCACTAAATAGGGGAGCATCAGGGACACTATATGGCCAAATCTTCATGGACATCTGACCATCCCAGCTACCTATGTGAACAATCGCATGTGGACACGCTCAAAATTGAGTTCCTATAATTTCATTGCAGTATACTCATAATGTTGCAGCATACGAAGTCTGTTAATGCACTTCCAAATTTTTTTGTAACGGTTTGGGGAAGGCCTATTTCTGTTCCAGCTCGACTGTACCCTTGTGCACAAAACATGGTCTTTATTACGAGTTTGGTCTGGAGGAACTTGAGTGGCCTTCACAGAGTCCTGACCTCAACCCTACTTAACACCTCTGATAATACCTGACTTCACAACTGACTTTTTTTTAACTAAATGGACACAAATTCTCACAAGGGGAACAGAAGACAAAGCGACTCCATATTGATACCCATGGTTTTGGTATTGGATATTGCAACAAGCTCATATAGGTGTGATGGTCAGGTCTCCAGATCCCTTTTGGCCATTTAGTGTATTCATCTAAAAATAGGATACGGGCATATCTAATCATAGCAATGATGACTTACATTTTAATTTGAAGGCAGTTGAGTGAATTCTGTTGTAAGAACATCACCTCTGCTGTCTATTTTAACCATGAGTTGTGAATCATGTAATATTTTGAACTTTGTTGCCTATTTCTTGCTCTTAGTGCAGTTTCATCAGGTTAAGATGGTTGGCTCAAGGAAATGTATATAGCATACCTGGTCTGTGCCCCTGGAAGTTGGAAATCACTGAAGTAGACATGGCCACTTGATCACAGTGATCTCCACTTACCTCCGGGTCCTGCACCAAGCAGCCGGCCTGGTGTGTTCTAAACAAAGGAGGTCAGCCACTCAGCACAGGAGCCATTCAGAGATGGCTTTGCATGTTCTGAATGAATGCAAAGTGTTCTCTGATTGGAGAGGCTGGGTGGTGACATCGCACTTTCTACCTAATCCAATCAGAACGCTTTGCCTTCATTCAGATGATGCACAGCATTTGTACGCAGCATGGAAGGAACGGGCGTTCCATCTCCAATTAGTTTTTCTTGTACCTTCCTTAACTTTTGGTCCTACAATGGCAACCTCACTTCTGAACTTATTGGATCCTCTCTGATGTAGAATCGAAATAAAGTTCAGCATCCAATAGTTGGGGGAACAAGGGCCACAGGCAGCACTGGAGGGCCTAGCAGGGGGTCCAACCCTATCTTGCTTGGCCAAAAATAATGAAAAAAGTTTGGGTGGAGTTACAATTTAGTACTTTAAGAGCCGGTTCACACTGAGACGGCACAACTTGCAGGGCAAAGCAAGTCCCCCCATTCGAGGCGACCTCAGCGCGGCTTGCAAGGAGACTTCTCTACATAGAAGTCAATGAAAGTCACGCTGAGGTCGCCCCGAAAATAGTGCAGGAACCTTTTTCTAAGTCGGAGCGACCTGAGTCGCTCCTATTAGAACGGTTCCATTGCACTGCATGGGGACGACTTGTCAGGCGACTAGAGTCGCCTGACAAGTCGCCTCAGTGTGAACCGGCTCTCAAGGTATATAAAAAGCAAATGTAAGATAAACAGCTGTAACACACAATATATGTAATATATATATATTTTTTTTAATTGTACAGAAGTCTGATTAGCATGGGTGAGTGTTACTGTTGTGAAATAGGTCCTTGTCCTGGCAGTTTTTCTATGCTTCCCAGGCTTGCGACCCTTTCCGGCAGCTGAAGTTTTAAGTGGCTTTCAACTTTTCCTGTAACGGTCAAGCATGGTCCCACCTTTTAAGTCCCCTGTATAGCTCTTTAATAGGTGGTCTAACTGTTCAACTTAAAAGAAAACATGATAGCCTATGCAGTCATGGGGCCCCGGTAGATATTCAAACAAGATATGGTGCCATTTTTAAAGCATTTATTATTTTATGTCATACCTGGTGGGCCATTTGGGCTTCCTCCAGAAGCCTGGCCAAATAACTCCCATATCCTGCTTTTTGTTGGTTTTCACCCCTGTAATGCTGGGAGTGAGCATCCATTGAATTTCCAATCCTAGATATTTCCTCTCACTCCCTGCTGTGTCTCTGGCATTGGAAATTAAAGGAGATCTTCCTGACATGACACCAGAAGAAACCTTGATGGGTCTCGACTGTCCCCCACTCTGTACAAAACATAAAAAGTTTAGGCTTTATATAGACTTTTATGATTTTATACTAATAAATAAGTAGAAGATGGTTTGACTCTTCAGTACAGACTTTGCTGCTTTTGGAATGATAACCTCATACACATATTCATGTCCAGATGGAACTTTTTTCATATCACCCATCCATGATCTGCAATGTGAAAATATTCATGGTTCATTGCTTGTATAATACGTCTTTTCCACGTCTCAGCTTCCTACTGAGAACAAAAATGATGTGAACAGTTTATTATAAATGTTTAATTCTATTACAGAGAGAGTGGATGTTCTTTTATTGAATAAAAAGAGAATTTCAGAAGTTTGGTCTCTTGGTTTTCTTTGTAGACATTCCCTGCACAATTCTGCGTTAGGCCTCTTTCACGCAGGGTGGATTCTTTTCCGATCAGCGGGGGATCCGCTCACATATTCCCTGCTGATCAGAGCAAAGCGGGTGGATGCCACATCCGTGTCTGTTCAGTTTATGCAGAGTGGACACGGGCAGAGCTTGTCCTCTATGGGCGGCCCGGGAGTAAATTGACTTTGCTGTCCATTTACTTCAAACTACCCTCCGATTTAATCCACCTAAACAGAAGAGGACGGATCCCATTCCGTTTTCCTTAATGGACCGGATTGGACCCGGTTGCCGACAGGTGTAAACGAGCACAAGTCCATTTACACCCAGCTGTCCATAGAAATGCATGGTTTTTCCGATCAGGTCTGCCTGAAAAACTGCCAGGAGGACCTGATTGGATCGACTGTGGGAAAGGGGCCTTAGAAAGTCAACCAATTAAAGTGAAACTGAATCCAAAAAGTGAAATTTGCAATATTATAGGGAACATCTAGATATTATAATTGTACCTAAGCAGGAGTCCAAGAAATGTACCCTTTTGTCTTGAATTCCTCCGGAAAGATATCCATGCACTTACTGGGATGTCCAGATGTCTATCCTGGTGTTCCCAGGGCCGCTGATAAGGCAGTACAGCTAGCCCTCCTATACTGTGCCCAAGCCTCATGAGTTCAAGAGGGGGGCCCAGTCACCTGCTGAGCAGGAGGGCCGGCTGTACTATCTTATTGCAGACACCTTTCCCTACAGTGCTGCAGTCTTCCCTCCTCTCCTGCTGGCAGCTGCTGCAGGCACACAGTGTTTCAGAATGGAGAGCGTGGGAAGGGGCCAGTAAATATATCATTTTTTGGCCTCTTCCTTTCCTGAATGAACACAGTGAGCGATCTGTACCAGTCACTCCTGTGTCTATTCATCACTGAAGCATAGTAAACGGTATTAGGCCTGTCAGGTAGGCTGTATGGGGCCCTGTGATTTCTAACCGCAGCCCTGTGTGTTCCATGAGAAGCGCCATTGATGTTGATGGAATAGCATTTGAGCTTAAGGGGTTGTAAAGTCTCAAGGTTTTTCACCTTAATGCTTTCTATGCATTAAGGTGAAAGATCTTCTGTTCAGTTGCTGCCCCCCCAGACCCCCCCCCCCTTTTCTTACCTGAACCTGTTCGTTCCAGCGACAAGCACGAGGACAGCATACTCCAGCCTCTGTCTGTGTCCTCATTGGATAAATTGATAGCAGCAAGAGCCATTGGCTCCCGCTGCTGTCAATCAAATCCAGTGACACGGGGGCAGGGGCGAGTCCTGCTGTCTGTGTCAATGGATGCAGCGGGACTCATGAGTGCGGCTGCATGGGTGCGCCCATGGAAAGTGGCTCTCCGTAGGGGCAGCCAATGAAGAGGAGAAGCCAGAAGCTCCTCTGGGGGACCCTAGAAGAGGAGGTTCTGGGCTGCCCTGTGCAAAACCCTTGCACAGAGCAGGTAAATAGAACATGTTTGTTATTTAACTACTTCAATACCAGGCACTTACCCCGCTTCCCGCCCAGACCAGTTTTCTGCTTTCAATGCTGTCACATTTTGAATGACAATTGTGCGGTCATGCAATGTTGTACCCAAACAAAATTTTTAATTTTTTCCCCCCACAAATAGAGCTTTCTTTTGGTGGTATTTGATCACCACTGGGGTTTTTATTTTTTGCGCTACTGGTGAGGCAGTACCAATTGGCACTGATGATGAGTCACTTATATCCAGCACTGATAGGTGGCACTGATTAGCAGGACTGATAGGGGGCACTGATGGGCACTCATAGGTGGCACTGATGGTCAATCATAGGCGGCACTGGGCACTCATAGGTGGCACTGATGGGCAATCATTGGTGGCACTAGGCACTCATAGGTGGCACTGATGGGCACTCATAGACGGCACTGATAGATGGCACTGTTGGGTACTCATAGGTGGCACTGGTGGATAGAACGGTTAGGCAGCACTGCTAAGGAGGCACTGAATGCCATCCCTATTGCCAGTTTGCTATACCTCATGGTCCTCGGTGGTGGGCTCCTTGGTGGTCCCTGGATGGCGATCCTCGGGGGGGCTGCACTGATAAACAATCGGCGCAGACCCCCCCTATCAGGAGAGCCGCCTGTCTGCACTCATCTACTCACGTTTGCAGACGCGAGTAGGGGAAAAGCCGATATACGGCTCTTCCTATTTACACTGATCAGCCATGATTCGTCACAGCTGATCACATGGGAAAGAGCTTCTGACAGAAGCTCTTTACCACAATCGGAGATGCGGTGTGTGAGACCAATCGACCCACCACACCACGATCACCGTGCTGCGCACCCCTGCAGCCGCGCGCCGGCTTGTTATTTTGCTGGGCGTCATGACACCCAGTCAGGATAACGCAACCACTTACCAGCCATCATTCTGCATACAGCAGGCGGGAAGTGGTTAAAAAAAAAAAAAACTTTACAATCACTTTAGGTTTGCCACAAGTGTTGCCAACTGTCAGTATTTTTACTGGTAGCCAATAAAAACCAGGCACTTTTCTCCTGCCAGTACATGCCAATGACAGGAAAAGGTTGCCAGTAAAAAAATATGGCTGAGACCATCCGAGTACCCTTACAGTGTGTTCGGGCAAAGCCCGTGGGTATGGCAGAGGCAGTGCCTGAGCGTGTCATGTGATGTCATGGTGCAAGGGAGCCTCATGTGTGGAACTGTCGGTGCTGTTTAGCCCGGAGTGGACTGAAGGGACCACCTGGCGTGGAGAGAGACTGTCATTGTGACTCGGGAGGGGACGTGTCTTGTCGGTGAGATGTCATCATCCTCTGTGCTGCTGCACACTGCTGTCACTGTAAGAGTCCATTTCATGTGTGTGTGCCACCCTTTCTAATTTCTTGTCCACCTGAGTCCTGCCCCTGAGCTATTTACTTACTATATCAAAAATAAAATAAATGTTTTTTGCCTTAATATCTACCTTAAATCACATTGCTAACTGAATATTGTACTTGTTTGTAGCACAAATACTGAAATTTACATTTATTATTATTATTACATAGGATTTATATAGGAGGACAATACAATTCAGTACAAGTGGGTTAAGAGGTCCCTGCTCATGTGAGCTTTCAGTTTAAAAGGGAGGGGTAAGTGGAACAAAAAATAATAACTGTGGTGGGGACTTCACTTGTGCTCCCTGCTTTTCAGGTGTTATAAATTTGAATTTTGAATGGAGAGGGAGGAGCGCCCATTGTCCAGAGTAATACCACATTTGATGGAAAGGTTCACAAATTCATATTGAAAATAATGGATATACAAGTTGAGCCAACGGGTTTCAGGGGAATCGACTCCCCCCTTCATCAGGGCTAACATGAAAATACAAATATTAAAGCAAAAAAAATAAAAATAAACCATGTACAGTTATTTGCAATTGCCAGCTGTACATTGTTTATTTATTTTTGCTTTGTTTATATTTTCATGTTGGCCGTGAAGAAGGGGAAGTCAATTCCCCGAAACGTGTTGGATCAACTTGTATATCCATTATCTTCAATAAAAGTTTGTTAAACTTTCCATCAGTGCTGGCCCACAATACAGGGCACAGGGGCTCCGCCCCCCTAATTTTTTTTTAATCGCATGATTAGATCCAGAGGCTCTAATAGGCTTCAAAAAAGGGTGGGCTCAGGGCGCAGTGTGTGACACCGATTCTCCTCCTGGCCCACCAGGAAGCAGGTCCTGAGACCTGGTTCCCAATTGGCTGAAAGGAGAAGCGATCCTATTGGCCTAGGAGGAGGAAGGAGAAGGTGCACGACTTCCATAATGGCAAGGAGGAGACGCAGGGGAAGCAGTCGCCTGGAGGGAAGCGCTGCTCACGCCCTAGACAGAAAAAGTGTGGGCCGGTAACCGTCTGACCAGGGGGTGGTGTGGGTGACCCGAGTGGTATGACTGGGGGTGCATTATTTGACGCGCCCCCCCCCCCCCCCAAAATATACCGCCAGCCACCACTGCTTTTCAGCAAATGTATTACTCTGGACACTGGGCGCTCCTCCCTCTACACTCAACTGAACTGACTGCAGTCGTACCTGTAGGGTAGCAGCCCACACCTCCAAAGGAAGGCAAACACCACCATTTACCTGCGGAATCCTGAAATTAAATGATTATAAATAACTCAACCAGTCCAGTGTGGTCCTCCGACTCCCAACTAATAAATTTGAACTTGAAAAGCATCCTTAAGAGGTATCCAGGTCTATACAAAGTATTAGCCCTGACCAAGAAATACAGTTTATTTTAAAGTGTATCTAAGCCCAAGAACAAAACTGTAATATTTTGAAGCATAGATGTGATGGCTGCATTTGTTTTTAATTTTCAGTCTAAGAACATTTTCAGCAAGTAAAGAAAATACCTGCTGATCCTGCTAGAATTGCAAAGTGTCCTTGACACTTCCTGTGGGCTGAAAAGAAACAGCCTTCACATCCTTAAGTATATGGTATTGTATAAATCCACCATGTATTGCAGATGAACAAAGGCAAGCATGCTTGAAATCTAGCCTGTGTGACAACCATGGCTCCTTCCATAGCTACAGTGTGGGGAGTGATCGTAGCCATGTAACAGGAGGTGCAGTCCCAGCAGGATCACCAGTGGAAAAAAGTCTGGAAAATGAAAATGACTGCAGCAACTAAATCTAATGATTCGTAAACTGCAATATATAAAATGTTTGGGTTTGGATACGGCTTATAGCTTCTCAAGCAGTATGTGGAGCTACATTTAAGTATTGGCTCGGTCTATTAATTTTGGCTGATACGTTGACAGTAGGGTTGCACCAATACCTGTTTTTTTTATTGGCGAGTACCGATACTTTCCATCAAGTACTCGCCGATACCAAATACCGATTTGTGTCAATACAAAAAAATTGGTGCAAATCACACTGCAAAGAGCCACGTGATTTATACAGGAATGCGGTGCGATTCCTGTCTGAATTGCATGCGATTTCCCCCACTGCTCCTGTGTGTGTATGTGTATAGAAAGGGAAAAGTGCCATCTAGTGGGCAGTTTAAAAAAAATGTTAGAGCTCACAGTACATATCTGGCCACATGCATAATAATCTACGTAGGTGTCCCAGTCTGCCCATGATAGCAAATCAGGGCCGCTGGAGGAGTAGTTCCAGAACCTCATGGGTATAGGGTGGAAGTAACGTCAGCTTGGGGGCAGATCACCTCCAGCGGTCGTGATTTGCTATCATCGGCGGACCGGGACACCTATGTAGATTATATTGTATGTGGCCACATATGTACTGTGAGCTCTAACATTTTATTTAAACTGCCCACTGGATGGGGCTTTTTCCCTTTCTATACACACCCAGGAGCAGTGGGGGGAATTGCATGCGATTCGGACAGGAATTGCACTGCATTCCTGTTCAAATTGCGTTTCTTTGCAGATTTGTGCCTATTCATTTCGTATTGATGTAAATTGCACCGCAAAGTCTTATTCGGTATCGGAAGCATTTGGACGAGTACCGATACTCGCACAAATGCTTAGTATCGGCACCAATACCAGTATCTGTGCATCCCTAGTTGACAGATCCTACAGTGCACAACACCAGCTGGTAGCTATGCAAAGATAACATGGCATACGTCTGTGCTGGACAATCTGTGGCCCTCCGACCAAGACATTTGAAGCACCTTCCATACTCTTGTGGTGCTTCTAGAAACAAAGAATTAAATGATATGGCACATAGCAAGAAAGTTGGTTTGGTGGTCTTCATCTAGCCCTCTAAATTGGATGTCATCGAGGCCTGTTGCTTCTGTAGAAACCACAAAAGTAGTCATTCACCTTTTGCAGACCATGTGGCAGAGGGGATCACCACCAAACTTACCTGGAAATACCATGGGAGGGCCAGTAGGAGTGAGTTTTGGCCATAACATCCAAGACCTTCAATAATAGGAAGATATTTACCTGTTGATATTTATAGGATTCTGAAATGTATCTCATGCCACCAATTTTCACACTGTTGTATCTCCAGCATTGTTGGATGCCTGGTCCTCCTCTGCATGCTGTGGTTCCATTCACCAGCCCCTACATCACTGTTGGACACAGTATTAACGTAGGTGCTGACTGATGGAACCACAGAATCCAGTATAAGACCAGGCATGCAAAATCCCTGGAAGTGTCTAATGCTGAGGACACCTATTGGGTCTCCAGCCTAAGATGCAAAAACTTGAAAGTGCCAGTGACATTTCTTTATATGTCATGTTTAGTTATGATCCTCCATGTGATTCCACACCACCACCATGTGTCACACGTGAGCGCTTAGTAGAGAACAATGACTTGAGTGATCAAAGACAACATCTATCAAAGCCTCCACTGCTTTTCATAAACATACAACTTGTAAGGCCGTACACACAGAGAAAATTGGGAAATGTATTTATTTATTACAGGTACTCATATAGTGCCACCAGTTTAGTGCTTTACATATACATTGTACATTCACATCAGTCCCTGCCCTCAAGGAGCTTACAATCTAAGGTCCCTAACTCACATTCATACATGCTAGGACCAATTTAGCTGGAGCCAACTACCCTACCAGCTTGTCTTTGGAGTGTGAACGGAAGCCCACACAGTCACAGGGAGAGGTTTTGCCATGGTTGAGAGTCAAACTGACAACCCTAGTTCCACCTAACACCATTTTCATTAAAAAAACTGTTAAAATTGCTCATATTTGTAATGTAGCTATTTAGCCGAAACAGTCTGAATCCCAGTCGGCAGTGTGTGCTGTGCGAGGTGATGTCAGTGATTCTGGCACCTGCCTACGCGTTTCAGGATATGATGTCATCACGGGTCATATTCTGCTCTATGCAATGATATTCAACAGATTCTTCGCTTCCTCCTCTTTTTGTAATTTCCACCAGCATCTTAGGCTCCTCCCCTCCTCTGGGTGCTGTGCCGAGCTTGTGCATCCCTAGACACACACAGCAGTGGTAAGCAACTCCCATGGCTCTGTTGCCCTCAGTTTCTTCTGTGAAAGCAGGAAGTGGAGGGAGGGAGCGGTGCTGGAGCTGGAGACAGCGATGGAGAGGTTGCCAGGTGTTTAGGGCAGTGGTTCTCAACTCACTAACAGGCCAGGTTTGCAGGATAACTGAAATGCATCACAGGTGGTATCATTTGCTGCTCAGTGATTGCAGTATTCTAGTCTGCATCTCTCCAAGGTAATACTTAAAATCTGGCCTGTTGGTGGGTTCTGGAGGACAGGAGTTGAGAACCACTGGTTTAGGGACAGAGGTGAGTAGGACAGGTAGTGGGGAATTTTTTTATCTTAATACAGAGGATGCATTAAAGTTGGAGTAAACTTCCATGCATAATTTGTACCTATAGATAAGCCTATAATAAGGCTTACCTATAGGTACAGTAAATATCTCCTAAACGTGCACCATTAAGGAGATATTTACTGTACATGCAGTCGGTGACCTCACCGGTGCAAAAGCGCTCTGAAGGAAGCGCCACCGGGGCTGTTCCTTCAGTCCTGTGCTGTAAACGCTGGATGCCGCGCGCATGCGCGGGAGTGACGTCATCGTGGCTCCAGCCACTCACACAGCCGGAACCCGTGAACGAAGGCCGGGTGAAGATTGAAGCCTTGTCAGTGGTAACTGCATCGCTGCTGGAGGGTTTCGTTCTAAGGTAAGTGTCACATAATGTGCTAGCACATTATGACTTTACCTTTCAGGTTGCAAAAAAGAAATAAACAAAACAGCTTACTAACACTCTAAATGTAAAAAACAGACTTTAGTGCTACTTTACATTCCCTCAACAACCTCCCCAGTGGGGCCCTCTTCCATCCCAGGCCCTACAGTAGCTGTGTGGGCTGCTATGGCTATAATTACCCTACTGAATTGGATGATGAATGCTCAACATTGCAGAAAAAAGCAATTTGCATGTGACTACTGCTAGCTAACAGACTTTTTTTTTACTGAAAGCAAAGATTTACCTTCACTTCCTGTACTGGTGACAACTGTCACTGGGACAGGAAATGAGGGAAAATTTAATTTAGGGGCCAGACTTCTGAAGCTGTGGTCCATTGCATGCTAGCATTGGCTGCCAATAGACAGAAATGGACCTAAAAACTGTCAGAACCCTGAAACGCATGGAATGTGGGTAATTTTGCACTACAGCATAGGTGCATTGGCCACTACTCTCGCTACCCCCAGTACAAACTGCCATGTGTAAATGCACATTGCACTTGCACAGAAGTGTGGACAGGCCCTCAGGGAGTCTAACCATTTCTGCTTCTACAACAAACAAAACAAGGTTTTGGCTAGATTTACAGTACAATGTATTAATTACTAGAAGACAATTCCATAAATAGAAAGCTTTATAGGCATCACCTCCTATCATAAATAATGATGAATCGGACACCCCATAACCGAAATGTAAGATTGCTCTGGTCCCATATGGGGGGTAAGTAGGTGTAACTGGTTACAAATGATCCTTGTTGATTGATGCCACCTGAGATAAAGCTGAGATCACCCCATAGAAAGACCCAACTGGCTGTCTAATGCAAGTCTATGCATCTATCTACAGAGATATGAATAAATATCAGACTGGGAATGCTAATCAGGTATCTAAATCCAGGGGCTCCTTCAGAGACCTCTTCCAAAAAACAACGATTGGATACCCCAGCAGTTACTAGCAGTTAGAGGCGGTTTTAGGCTTCCATAACGTAGTGTCGATTTCTTCATATACAACCCTGGAATAGAAAGCAAAGCTTTTTAGATACTGAAAGAAAAGAAAATACCGGTATCTTCTTGTATGGAGATGCTTTTAGCTTAGACGTGCAGAATGGAAAAATGTGTTTAGTTTCGGGTAGATTCGCTATGTCACTAATTACATTCTTTGATTCATTTCGGAACTAATTTTGTTTAATTTAGTTTATTATTTTCAAACGAATTTCACATTTTCAGAATGATCCAAATTCGGATTCATTGAAATTGATCGACCAATTAGAATTCCCTGGAAGTATTGCTAGTTGTTGAGGAGTGGGGCGGGAGGCCGGCCACCACGTCCTTAACAACCAATGACTAGCTGCCAGCAGGCTTCCCCGCTGACAGATGAAATATAAACAGAATTGTAGGCAAATAAAAATTTAGAAAAAAAATGTGTGCACCCCTCCCCCCCCCAATCTATACCAGGCCCTTCGGTGTGGGCCCACAAACTACATTTCAGACCCTTATCTGAGCATGCAGTCTGGCAGGACCGAAAGGGTGGGGGGGGGGGTGAGCAAGTGCCTCCCCTTCCTGAACCATACCAGGCCACATGCCCTCAACATGGGGGGGGGGGTGCTTTTGGGCAAAACACCCCCCCAAAGCACCTTGTTCCCATGTTGATGGGGACAAGGGCCTCTTACCCACAGCCCTGGCCAGTGGTTGTGGGGTGGAGGGTGTGACTTATCAGAACCTGGAAGCCCCCTTTAACAATGGGACCCCCTGATCCCAGCTCCCCCTATGTGAGTGAGTAAGGGCACATAGTACCCCTACTCATTCACCAAAAAAGTGAACAAAAACACAAATTTTGACTGTTCATTGCTCATTGTCCTTCCTCCAAAGTTGTCAAAGTTTAGTTTTGAACCAGCTGATGAAGTCTGCTCAGAATAAGAAACAACTGAACCCCAGGATTCACCAATCTCCTTAGAGACCCTCTGTTTTCCTCCTAAACAGTCTTATAAGCCTTGAAGAAGTAGCAGCTCTGTAGCCCTAAAATGCGTTGGCCTGTCTACTGTGGTTAAAGCCCAAATCCATGAAACGTAAAAATTATCTCTTGCAGTGGGGCTGCGCCCATACTGCAAAGCTTAATTTCTCATTTAGTTCTAGGGGGCATATTAAAGATCTACTTACACCATCCTCTGTGCTGCTAAACGGGTCCCTACAGCATCTTCTACCCCAAGTCTAAGGTCCTAAAGTCAAGACCAAAGTAGGGTCAGTAGCCCTGCATTGATGACGTTGAGGGACTGTCCAATGCCGGAGCTTGGGGGGAAAGTGGAGAATCAGGTAATTAAAGTGCAAAAACTCTCCCCTAGAATAAACCAGCAGTTAAGCCTTGCAGTGCAGGCACAGATCTACTACAGCAAGGGATAATTTTGACATTTCCAAGAGTTGGGCTTTAAATAAATACTAACAAAGGGACATGATTGGTGCATTCAGGGACACTGGCACCACCAAGTAACCAATGTACTGTAGTAATGAGATAAAAGTTCAAGAGTCTCTAAAGTTCAATCTAAATGTTTGTGGCACTTATGGCAGCAGGCCCCAGGGTAGAAGCAATCTCTGCAGAGTCAGGAAATCAAAGAGGGGAGCACTGCTTAAGTGCAGTATGAAAACATGTTTATTAATAAAACAACAATTGGCAAATCACATGAATAAATAAAACACAGGCTCTTCAATTAATGTAAACCACTGCATCCAATTCTATGCCCATCTCTCTGGAGCAGCTGCCTGCTCGGTATGTGGAACCCTGGCATTGCCAAGTTGCATTGTCACTTCCAGGACCACAATGGAGGATGGCAGGGTGTGGCTACGCATTTCAGAACATGCACACTCCTTTCTCAAGCCCTAGGGCTTGAAAAAGGAGTGACGTGCATCTTGTCAATTACACATACTGAGCGGGCTGCTGCTCCAGGGAGACAGGTGTAGGATCAGGTGCAGCAGTCTACATTTTTTTGAAGAGCTGGTGTTGTATTCATTCGTGTGAGTTACCAATTTTTTGTTTATAGTGCACTTAAGGAGACGCTCCCCTCTTTGTTTTAAAAAAATACTGTTGGCCTCCTAAACCTTTGGTGTGGCACTCTTGTTTTCTCAACATCTTCCAGTTTTTATATCTACAGTGTCTTGAAAAAATATTCATATCCCTTGAAATTTTCCACATTTTGTCATGTTACAACCAAAAACGTAAATGTATTTTATTGGGATTTTAAGTGGTAAAAAAAAAAAAATCAGTTCTGATTGTACACATATAGGGGGTCAGGATTAAAAGTGCATACATACATGTAAACACACATTTAAGCACATACACATATATAAACACACACACACACACACATATGCTGTACATATAAACACACACATACACACACACACACTCATATATATATGCACACACGCGATGCACACACACATACATATATATGAACACACATACGCACACACACATTTATATATGAACACACACACACATATATATATGAACACACACACACATATGCACACACACATATATATGAACACACATACGCACATACACATATATATATGAACGCACACACACATATGCACACACACATATATATATGAACACACACACACATATGCACACACACATATATATGAACACACATACGCACACACACATATATGC
>BLSH010560379.1:306518-320735 GCA_018402905.1 Glandirana rugosa | reverse complement strand
CCCGCCCCCCCCCCCCCCCCCCCCCCCCCCCCCCCCCCCCCCCCCCCCCCCCCCCCCCCCCCCCCCCCCCCAAAGATTTGTGCAATCTGGCATGTTTGCCCTGGGCTCTAGATGATCTTGTCCCGGCACTGCCCCCAGCCCAAAGGGGTAAGCCCCTGGTACTATGGCAGCAAAGCATCAATGACTTGTAGGGAGTGTGACAACCCTAAATAAAAACCAAAGGAAAAGAGGCACCAGTACAACACAGAGTCTCCCGTGGGGGACATGTCAGCTTTAATGAAGTACAGAGGGAAAAAATAGAAACTTTACTCAGCAACAGCTTTTAGTTTTGGATAACTTTAGGTCTATGCCAGTGACCTATATTTCATTAAAGAAAAAGGGAAGAGGACCCTATAAGTAATTTGTGAGTAGCTTCAGAATACCCATCAGCAGGCATGCATATCACAAGTAGGTTCCTGCTATATAAAATAGACAAAGTCCAGCTTATCTAAAGGGAGCGTCCAAGCTCACACTAAAGCAAATATTGCACACAAGATAGTGAAGATTGGAACCAAAGTCGCACTATAACTAATAGGGCAAACATTGTAAAATGTAACTCTGACAGCAACAAAAGCAGTGAGGAAAAGCTTAGCCTATGGGGAAAGACAGAAGAATAGGTGAATCTCATCACGAAGTTGTAGTAGCTGGAGGAGAGGTTGCTTAAAGTGACACTGAATGACATCCTTATTCCAAAAAAATGGATCCTTGGCCCCGTAATCTATTTTTTCAATAAAATTGTGTGTTTTCACGTCCTCTGTGAGCTACGCCGCTCACTTCCATCTGTTTGGAACAAGCACTTTAGTTGCCCCTGGTGACACAATGAGTTCACCATACAAGGTCACCTTTCTACTGTCATCACCACCCACAACCTGTCCCCTTGATTCAATTCCTTATGACTTACTTTATGATCACTCAACTCTGGCATTTGGGCTCATGGGACCTATTCAACCTGCACAGGTGCTTTTCCTTCAGCTTTTAAACACGAATCATACTTTCTATCCTCAAGTAATCATCTGTTAACTCTTCTTTACTACACTATATGGTGAAGAGCTTGTGGACACTTGACCATCACACCATAGATATTAATATGAAGTTTTTTTCTATACCAGCCTCCACTCTTCTGGGAAGGTTTTCCATAGAGTGTTAGAATGTGTCTGTGAGAATTTGTGAGGTCAGGTACAGATGTTGACAAAAAGACCTGGCTGGCAATTGGCATTCCAATACTTCCCAAAGACATTCAATAGGGTTGAGGTACGGGCTCTGTGAAGACCACTTGAGTTTTTCCACACCAAGATCATCAAATAATGTTCCATGTAAGCTGGCTTTGTACAATGCTGGAACAATAAAGGGCCTTTCCCAAATGGTGGCCACAAAGATGAAATCTTACAGTTGTATGGAATGTCTTTGTATGCTGTAGTTGTAACCGTACCCTTCATTGGAAATACTGGAACTCAATAATTTAGAGGAGTGTCTAGTTTTGGCCATGTAGTATAGTTGTGATAGTCAGGTATTCACAAACCTTTGGCCATATAGTGTATCAGTCAATTAATTTATTTTCTGCCTTTTGGCTAAGATCAAGTGTAGTATCTGTTCTTATCATTTTTGGGGAACAGCTTGCCCATGCCTCATGTTGAGTGGGGGTAATTTCCAATGTAATAATGTAGATATGGTGGGAGGGAATCTTTTCCTACAACGTTGAATCTGGCCTGGTTCACCAGGCTTGTTCCCAGTTGAAGGCAGGGATCTCCCTAAGTGTTAATGCTTTTCAGGAAGGAATGGGGCTGTATTTGTCTGGCCACGGGTTAGGAGGTGCATGGAGCTCTTGGCAATATGTCCCCTGAGAGTGGCATCCTGGGGAACCAGAAAAATAATATGGGTTTAGGACCCCACTGACTTTCCCTGTCACTAGGTCACATGACCTCACTCATTGTTTTTAATGCCTTGTGGCTAGTCTGGAGGAATTTTTATACTGGCAGAAAAGCCAGCTATGTGTTCTGCACAATTTAATTTCTTTTTACACTATTTATCACAGGCACTAGCACTGCATGTGTTTTTTTTTTTTTGCACAGAGAGAGGTTGCAGGTTATTGATGTCTGTCCTAATGTCAGGGAAAGGATCTGTGGCCTTCAGGTATTTTCCCTCTCCCTATGTCAGGACCTGGATAACCTGCTGATGATACTGTGGTTCCCTGGGAAGAGGGTTATAATCCCAGTGTCCAGTCCACCAGCGGGAGTCTCCCAGCAGCCAGCAGTAATCAGTTTCCAGCTGATGCTGGCTGCTGGGATGGTATTTAGGTCCTCCCATACTTAGTGCCTCTTACTCCAGTGTTTTGCTTGCTGCCGTTAACTGCTAGCCATTATCCTGCTTCTGCCCTGTTCGCTGTACCCTGTATCCTACTGCCTTGCATCCTGCTCACTTCTAGGTTTCCCCACTTTTCAGTGTTCTCCATTTTGCATATATTGTATATACTGTACACTATATTGCCAAAAGTATTGTGACACTTGCTTTACACGCACATGAACTTTAATGGAATCTTTTAGTCTTAGCCTGTAGGGTTCAATATTGAGTTGGCCCACCCTTTGCAGCTATAACAGCTTCAACTCTTCTGGGAAGGCTGTCCACAAGGTTTAGAAGTGTGTCTATGGGGATGTTTGACCATTCTTCCAGAGGAGCATTTGTGGGGTCAGGCACTGATGTGGACGAGAAGGCATGCTCATAGTCTCCGCTCTAATTAATCCCAAAGGTGTTCTATCGGGTTGAGGTCAGGCCAGTCAAGTTCCTCCACCCCAAACTTACTCATCCATGTCTTTTTGGACCTTGTTTTGTGCACTGGTCCAAATCATTTGGTGAAGAGGGGATTATGGTGTAGGGTTGGGCCTGGCCCCTTAGTTCCAGTGAAGAGAACTCTTAAGACGTCAGCATACCAAGACATTTTGGACAATTTCATGCTCCCAACTTTGTGGGAACAGTTTGGGGATGGCCCCTTCCTGTTCCAAAATGACTGCGCACCACTGCACAAAGCAAAGTCCATAAAGACATGGATGAGCGAGTTTGGAGTGGGGGATCTTGACATGAATTAAAGTTCATGTGCATGTAAAAGCAGACGTCCCAATACTTTTGGCAATATAGTGTAGTTAGTTAGGCTTCTGTTTGTTAGTTATTAGTTAGGTATTCGATCACTGGGTTTCTTGGTTATATTTTCATGTGTTGTTGCTGTGTGCTGGCGGTTGGAAGGTTTTGTTTCACATTCATAGTCTGGTCCCAGTTTTCTGATTGTAGCCACACAGATCTGGCCTTCTCTGCTCCTGCTTCCTGACACCCCAACTGGGGGTCTGTCTTCAGGAGAGCCTTAACAAATACTTGGAGGACTGTCTTCGATAGGTCCCTATGGAGCAGGGTCCACTTTGCTTTTGGCCTAGGTAGACCATAGAGTGCCTTGCCCCTGTCAGGAGCCTTGCAACCCGGGGTTTATGGATTGAGGATACTTCAGAGGATGGACCATTTACTCTACACTTATGCACTTTGTTCGCATTCTGTGATTTTTTTTGTTTACAGGCGAAGCTCCAGAAAAAAAAATCTCTTTTTTCACATACCTTTAAAACTCTGAAATCTATTTTTTGCAAAATTCTAACCCTTGTCCTCTTATCTAACTTACTTCTTGACCCTCTTCAGTTTTGCTCCTGCCATACACATTAAACAGAAACTCACAGAAGTGACCAATGACTTAAAACAGCCTAATTACTGGATCAATGAACAGATATGACTTAAAGCGGTAGTAAACCCGCTGCCAAAAAAAAAAATAAAGAAAAATCCTGCAAGACAATAGCATAATATGTTAGTATGCATCGCATACTAACATATTATGAAATACTTACCTTAGAACGAGGCCCCCGATGCCCGAGTCGGTCAGGACGCTGACATGTTTGTCCTCTTCATTCTTCCTGGTACGCGGCTCCGGCGCTGTGAGTGGCCGGAGCCGCGTGACGTCACTCCCGCGTGACGTCAGCTGTTCGCTCCGGCAGCCAGCTCTGAGTTGCCGGACGCCTCGGCCGGATCGTCAGAGCGCATGCGCCGCTAATGTCAGCGGCTGCATGCAGGGCGAATATCTCCTAAACCATGCAGGTTTAGGAGATATTCTTTTTACCTACAGGTAAGCCTTATTATAGGCTTACCTGTAGGTAAAAACAGCTTTGGGGGTTTACTACCGCTTTAAGCCTCGTACACACGGGACGACGATCGTACGTACGATCATCTCAAATCGTATGTTGGCTGTTGTATCTAGCATACTGACTGCACTACACGATCGTACGACCAAAGAAAGAATGTAATTTGCATCCGGCCGTTCCTGACTTCAGAGCATGCGTGTTTTGCACAATACAACTTGTTGTACCAACTGCTCTGCACACACGATACAACGGTCGTATGACTGCTTGTTGGTACGACCACATTTTCTAGTCTGCTTATACAACTCCCATTGTACGACCGTCGTATGTCGGCTGTTCTAATCGCGCGTACGAACGATCGATTTCGCATACAACGGTCATTCGTACGACGCGTTTAATACAGTCATCGTCCCATGTGTACGAGGCTTTACAAGGCTTTACAGTCCCATGACAATGACAACACTAGGCCTGTTTTATAATCTAAATGGCCAAAGCCCAAGTTCAAAATCCTTCCAGCTCACTGCCGAGGATCCGCACGCTCCTATGAAGTGGGTGAAACTGAAATAAATGTCAGTATTGATTTTTCTTTACAAAGTTTTACCCCTGGACTTTGTTTATCAAGTAGATACACGCACAGGAGAAGACGGAGAGCCAGTCAGCACGTTGCACAGTGAAAGATAGATGTGTGCATTTACATTAAGGTCATTCTGCTTCAGCGCTCATTCAGATGGATCGATAGCGGTGCGCGCGGCTAGGGGAAAGCACACACAGGACATCATGAAGAATTTCAACAGTCCCAATGCATTTTTCATTAAAGTGGAATACTAGCTAATATCAGGTTGATGCTATGCTAAACAATACCAAGGTGATGAAAGTGGCGTTTTGCAATGCGTAAGCTGTTAAGCATATGAAGCTGTTGGCAGAGACAAGATGAATTGCACACCAAGGACCTGTTTGTCATTGTTCCCTGCAGCCTTGAAGTCATCCACTTCTGCCCCTCACCATAAGCTGTCCTAATGATATACAAGTCACCATAGCACCAACAGTACTGATATATTGCTTATTTGTGAGAGATATAATTGCAAGGTTTCTGCTCATAAGGGACCTTACTGCCTGCTCACCAACATGCAGGAGAAACAAATTGAAACAGCTGTATCCTGCAGGGAGCGAGACCTTCAGCTATAAAAAGTTACAAAGAATAGATTGGATGGATCTATAGGTAAAAAAGTTCAAAACCTTCATTGAATGAGGATTTTTGCTAAAAGACCAAATAGAATGCCATAGCAACACCTTTAAGACAAATTTAATATGCACATTAGGTCATGATATGCAAATTAGGGAGTACAAGTCTTTCGATTTATGTTCTTTGATTGGCAGCTGGCTCTTGCTGAGATTGTAGTCTATTGATTTGGGTGATTTAGAGCCGGTTCACACTGAGGCGGCACGACTTGCAGGGCAAAGCAAGTCGCCCCGTTCGAGGCTATTTCAGCGCGGCTTGCAAGGAGACTTCTTTACATAGAAGTCAATGGAAGTCGCGCCCCGAAAATAGTGCAGGAACCTTTTTCTAAGTCGGAGCGACCTGAGTCGCTCCTATTAGAACGGTTCCATTGCACTGCATGGGGACGACTTGTCAGGCGACTTGAGTCGCCTGACAAGTCGCCTCAGTGTGAACCGGCTCTTACCAAAACTGGAGTGTGCAAAATCTGGTGCAGCTGTGCATAGAAACCAATCAGCTTCCAGTTTTTTTTTTTTTTGTCAAAGCTTAATTGAACAAGCTGTTAGAAGTTAGAAGCTGATTGGCTACCATGCACAGTTGCACCAGATTTTGCACTCTCCAGTTTTAGTAAACCAACCCCTATGTCTCACCGTAATAGAAATCATCTGCCTGTTACCGTACACCATCTATCTACTGAGGCTTGGTTCACACAGCCGGGCCTTGGGATTCAACTTGTGAGACCCCAAGTCACGTGACATGTGAAATCCCATTTTAGTCAATGAGAGTGGTCTTAATTAGCACTACTGAAGTCACATCGACTTTAGAAAAAGTTACTCTACTACTTCAAGCGACTTCTATCCGATTTGTGCCCATATATTTTAAAGAGAAAGTAAAGCCTTCTTCTTTAATTGTACCTATAGGTAAGCCTATAGTAAGGCTTACCTGTAGGTGCTGTAAATATTTCCTAAACTTGCACCGTTTAGAAGATATTTACTATATACCGACGTCATTGGCGCATTCGCACTCAGGGAATGGCCTGCTCTGGATGTTTCTTCAGGGCCCGTGCCGTGACCAGTAGCAACCACGCGGGAGTGACGTCATCGCGCAGGAGCCCGCGAACCCGGAAGTAATTCTGGGTAAGATGTCGACCATGTCATCGGTGTGTGCCAGCGCTGCTGCAGGGCATAGTTCAAAGGTAAGTATTTCATAATGAGCTAGTTTTCAATGCACACTAGCTCATTATGCCTTTACCTTGCAGAGGTTTTTTTTTTTGGAGGTTTACAACCTCTTTAATGGAAGTCACCTCCAAGTCGGACCCTCATCTTAATTGATGTCATTTGAATCTGACATTACAGGAAAACTACCCAGGCATACCCTGAAGTTGCTTTAAAGTCGCATCAAGTCACAGTGAAGTCACACTCAAGTTGCACTGAAGTTGCTGGCAAAGTTGCACTGTAAGTCGGAGAACTAGAAGTTGCACACAATCAGGTAACTGCATTTTATATGCGTGTTTCCTTTAACTCACCATTCAGCTAAAAGAGCATTTGTGAGGTCAGGTACTGCTGTTGATAAGGAGATCTGGCTTGCAGTTGGTTTGGTGTGGGTCTTTGGGCCTACCCTGAAATCTAGGGGGGAGGATATCTGGTCATTAGGTAGGTTCAGTCTACTGCAGGTGGCGCTCATCTGCAATGCAGGTGGAGGAGGAACCCAGTTCCTCTATGGTTTCCTTGGTCACAGGGAGGCAGCTGTCCGATTGGATGCTGGCACCGCATGTGACTTTGGCAGCCATCTTGGGTCAGGCAGATTCTATTTAAGACTCTGGCTGCCGAGTTTGATGCATTTTGCGAGTGGCTAGAGTAGGGACAAGTCACTTGTCTGTCTTACATAGTTACATAGTTAGTCAGGTTGAAAAAAGACACAAGTCCATCTAGTTCAACCAGTAAAAAAAATATATATATAACCACACAATCCTTCTCCCACAGTTGATCCAGAGGAAGGCATAAAACCCCAGCAAAGCATGGATCCAATTTGCTATAGTGGGAAAAAAAATTCCTTCCTGATCCCCCGATTGGCAATCTGATATTCCCGGGATCAACTTTACCTATAAATGTTAGTACCCAGTTATGTTATGCACATTAAGGAAAGAATCCAGGCCTTTTTTAAAGCAATCTACTGAGCTGGCCAAAACCACCTCTGGAGGGAGTCTATTCCACATTTTCACAGCTCTAAGTGTGAAGAAGCCTTTCCGTATTTGGAGATGAAATCTTTTTCCTCTAGACGTAAAGAGTGCCCCCTTGTCCTTTGTGATGACCTTAAAGTGAATAACTCCACACCAAGTTAACTATATGGACCACTTATGTATTTGTACATGTTGATCATCCCCCCTTAATCTCCTCTTCTCAAGAGAGAATAAATTCCGTTCCTCTAATCTTTCCTCATAGCTGAGCTCCTCCATGCCTCTTTTTAGTTTGGTTGCCCTTCTCTGCACTTTCTCCACTTCCCTGATATCCTTTTTTAGAACTGGTGCCCAAAATTGAACTGCATATTCCAGATGAGGTCTTACAAATTATTTGTACAGGGGCAAAATGATGTCTCTCTCTGGGGTCCATACTTCTTTTAATACGAAAAAGGATTTTCCTCGCTTTGGAAACCGCATCTTGGCATGCTATTATTAAGCTTATGATCTACCAAAACCCCCAGATCCTACGCTACTATGGATTGCCCCAGTTGTACTCCCCCTAGTATGTATGATGCATGCATATTCTTAAGCCTTGTACACATGCTGCAATTGTCATACGACCACACGTCCAACTTTTCCCAAAATCGGCTGTCCGGGATTTTGTTTAGCATACTGATGGGAGTAAAGTTATCGTGCAACAAATATGAACGTAGTGACGTGCTACGAGCGTATAAGGAGGAAGTTCAGTTTTTGTGCGTCACCGTTTGGGCCCCTTCCACTAATTTCGTGTTTACATGACAGAGCACTTCCGGCTTGTTCCTGGGTTCCGAACATGCGTGTTTGTACTTACAACTTTTGTTTGTTCAACTTCTGAGCAGACGAGCCCAAAATCGAACGACGCCTTGTCGGCGGACAAACGTTTTCTAGTCTGCTCATACAACTTTTGTTGGACTATAATTCAAAATCAGCTACAATTATTGGCCTAAAATTGTTGTACAACAGCCTGTCGTCCGATAATCCGACCGTTAGTACGCTCCATTCGACAGATGATTTTGAATTATCGTCCAACAAAAGTTTTATGAGCAGACTAGAAAACTAGAAAGCATAGGTTTTATTTTTAGCCTTTTAAACTTATTGCCCATGGGAATATACTTTGCAGTGAGTTCACATACAGTCTTTGAAAAATTCCCATTTCTGTTCTCTGTTCATCAATGCCAATATTCCCTCCCAGTCTAAGTCCTGGAGAGCAGCCCTCATCCTTGTAAAATTTGCTCTCTTAAAGTTAAGTGTTTTATCTTTCCCGTATGTGTTAGTTGCTTGCAGCTTACATTAAATGAAACCATGTTATGGTCGCTGTTACCCAGATGTTCTTTTATATGAATATTGGTAATAAGCTCTGCATGGTTTGAGATTACCAGGTCCAGCAGAGCATCATTCCTAGTTGGGGCCTCAATAAACTGGACCATACAATTGTCCTGTAATACGTTTATAAATGTTTGCCCTTTAACTGTCCCAGCAGTGCCATTACTCCAGTTAAAATCCCCCATTATTATCACTGTCCCAGCCCTTGCAGCTCTTTCCATCTGTGTAAGGAGCAGAGTCTCCACCTCCTCTTTAACACTGGGAGGTCTATAACAAACTCCAATGATAACCTTTGTAGTGTGCACACCCATATGCAGATCTACCCATAATGCTTCAGACTCATCACACTCTCCATCAACTAGGTCCTCTTTCACACTCGCTTTGAGATCACTTCCCACATAGAGACAGACACCACCACCCCTCCGTTTTACCCTGTCTTTCCGAAAGAGAGCATAGCCAGGAATATTAATAGCCCAGTCATGTGAAGAAAGAAGCCAAGATTCAGCTATACCAATCAAATCATAATTCTCCTCATGCACCAGAGCTTCCAACCCACCTATTTTGCTTGGCAAACTTCTGGCATTGGTGAACAAACACTTTAATTCACTGTCACATTTTGCACATGTATGTTGCATATTTTTTATTTTAGTACAAACAGTACAAATTCCAATGGTTGTTTGTAACATAGGAATCTTCATATCATCTTCCATAGCCCCCCCCCCCATCTTTCCCCATTCCACCCACCAATAGGGGCTGGCCCCTGTCTGACCTGTCTACCCCATTATAATCAAATGCACCGTCCCCATCAATCCTAGTTTAAATACTCCTCCATCCTTCCCATAAACCACTCCCCCAGCACAACAGACCCCCTTCCATTTAGGTGCAAACCATCTTTAGCATCAGTGGCAAAGCTAGATATTCCTTCACCCAGGGCAAAGGCTCAGCTTGACCCCCCCCAACCACACACACACTCCAGAGAGAAGTTCTCTATCCACATCCTTCCTGCCTAGAGAGAGAAGTTTAAGTGTAATAAATACAGTAGATAAATAAGCCATAATATGGTAGTAATAGATATATACAGTATATAAGTCATTTTAAAGTTTTGGTGATAGTGACCTGCTGCACATAGCATGAAGGCCTATACAACTACTGCGTAGGTGAGGTTTGAATGATCTGTTTTAAAAAGATTTTAAGTAGAGCAGTGGACGGTGTCAGTAGAGCAGTAGACGTGTCAGTAGGGCAGAGGATGGTGTCAGTAGAGCAGTGGATGGTGTCAGTAGGGCAGTGGATGGTGTCAGTAGAGCAGTGGACGGTGTCAGTAGGGCAGTGGATGGTGTCAGTAGGGCAGAGGATGGTGTCAGTAGAGCAGTGGATGGTGTCAGTAGGGCAGTGGATGGTGTCAGTAGAGCAGTGGACGGTGTCAGTAGGGCAGTGAATGGTGTAAGTAGGGCAATGGATGGTGTCAGTAGGGCAGTGGACGGTGTCAGTAGGGCAGTGGACGGTGTCAGTTGGGCAGTGGACGGTGACAGTAGGGCAGTGGACTGTGTTAGTAGGGCAGTGGGTGGTGTCAGTAGAGCAGTGGATGGGGTCAGTAGAGCAGTGGATGGTGTCAGTAGGGCAGTGGACGGTGTCAGTAGGGCAGTGGACGGTGTCAGTAGAGCAGTGGACAGGGTCATTAGAGCAGTGGACAGTGTCAGTAGGGCAGTGGACGGCATCAGAAGGGCAGTGGATGGTGTCAGTAGGGCAGTGGACGGCGTCAGTAGGGCAGTGGACGGTGTCAGTAGAGCAGTGGACGGTGTCAGTAGAGCAGTGAACGGTGTCAGTAGGGCAGTGGACGGCGTCAGTAGGGCAGTGGATGGTGTCAGTAGGGCAGTGGACGGCGTCAGTAGGGCAGTGGACGGTGTCAGTAGGGCAGTGGATGGTGTCAGTAGGGCAGAGATTGGTGTCAGTAATAGAACACTTGAGGAGGTTGCTAAGTCTTTAATAACATTGGAGCCATGTCCTTCTTCCACAGACATCCAGTGCAGGTTGGTGAACACACAATGCACTAAAACATGAAAGTGTGACAACATAAATAAATGGTGAGATTTTAGCACTCTAGCACTCACTCTTGCCCTTTGCCTCCTCTGATGGTTCAGCCCCCAGCAACAGACCTTCTCGTCTGTTCTCTTGGGCAGCAGCCCCATCCTCTAGTGCTGTGCCCCTCCTATGTGGGGCTCCCGTCCTCACGCAGCCAGGACCCTTGACAGCACACTTTGCCGAGGAAACCGGACGAACTTCCTGCTTCTTTGTCCATGTGATTCCCCCAATGGCGGTGCCACCCTGGGGTTCTAGAAGGGGCGGATGTTTTGTGAAGTGAGACTGACAGGCTGGGGACATTGCTGATAGTCCGCTCTGCACCACATGTTTGTAAAGGAAAACAGTGTCCAATCTGCAATGTCGCTCAGTACCCCAACATAGTTTTGCCCCTGAACGTGTAAACCCCGGCCCCGCCCCATGTATTGCTGCTGCCTCCTGCCTGGATCTGAAGTTCAGCAGCACGGCTGATTCTTGCTCACTCCGCTGGCCGGATCTTTCCAGGAACGCAGCAGCAGCCAGCAGGTCTGGATCCTGACTTCCCCCTCCCTGCGATCATCGGGAGTGCGGTGTGGGGTTGCCTCGCTGTGACATCGAGCAGCTGCCCGGTTTGGCGGTTCTCTTTAGGTGCAGGCAGCAGCTCAGCTCCGGTCAGTGAGTCTGACTGTAACAGTCCAACCCAGGGTTGCCAACCGCCAGTAAATTTACTGACAGTTTGTAAAAATCAGTGATTTTTACAACTGTCTATATATATCAGGGTCTAATAATTTGTCATGCTGTGCTGACTTTTTAAGTGTAAATCAGACAAATAACTTGATATAGGTATTGTCAGTGTTTCCATGTTGTGTTTAAATATCAGTTGTCTTCATTTTTAATAGGAGTTCTATTATTTTTCAAGTTGCCAGTAAAAAATGTGCTCCGCCAGTACATTTTTTTATGTTTTGCCAGTAAAAAACGCTGCTGGTGGTTGGCAACACTGGTCCAGCCCTATCCAACCGGCTGGCGGCTGCCATAGTGATCTCCCTGCTAGTGTAAGCTGGCAGCTGCAGAGTGCCGATAGTCATCTCTCTATTTGGCTCCCAGCCTCTGAAGTTGGCGCCCGGGGCACATTCTCCCTCTGCCCCCCCCCCAGTTTCGGCCCTGTTTAGCATATAGGTTGTACCCCAATGAAAAGTCAGCCCAGTGCTCTAAAAACTCAAATCCCTGTCTGACCTACCCCTGTCCATAGTTTTGCACCCTGGGGAAGGGGTGCCAGGGAGAGATGCTTCCTCTTTGGGAGGGGACCATGGCACACCCTAGTGCACTTTTTTCGTTCATTTTCGTGTTTCATTTTTGCGCCTTGCATTGCGGGCATGAAAAAAGAAAGAAGTTGCCTATACCCATGGAAAGTTTATTGTTTCCAGGATGTAACTTCTACGAGCTTGGATGCCAAAATACATAAAATGTGTTTGGACCCTATTAAGCTATGTTCTTTGGCTACAATAGCATGTAGTATTGATTATAGGAGGTTGTTTCTAATCTGGCTCCCAACATATCCAAATTGCAATATATATTAAAATGAATGGAACAAATGAATCTCAACCCCCCCCATTTTACCATATTAGAATATATCTATTTATGAAAAGCCCTACTACTTTTTTAAAAGTGGCAATAGGAGACAAACTGTAAACCATTATTTACCTAAATTGTGAACAGGCTGTGGAGCGATGGCTGGCACAGGAGCGTTGGCAGTGGCAGTAGGTGGATATCCGTTAATAAAGCTGTGGGCGCTGGGCAGGGGGTCAAGGTTCAGTTCAACCAACTCACTTGAAGGAGCTGACGGCTGATTGCTGTTAAACTGAAATAAAAAAAAAAACGTTTCTGTAAAATAACCTTTGAGGAATACCCAGATTTCCCCATTTCACTTAGTACAATTCAACATTTAAAAAAAATAAAATAAAAAAATACTGTAAACTGTATAAATACCCATTCTTTTGGCATATTTTTTCTGTTTCTATTTTTTTGTGCTAGTTGTAAAAGTTGTATTCTGTAATGAAAGTGTAATACTCTGATTTTCAGATTCTGGAAGACAAGCAGTTCTGGATGTTTAGTTCATCAAGGGCCATAAAGGAACAATTTGCTTGGGTCTGCCCAAGGTCCAAAAAATGCAGAGTGAACCCCTTGGTTGTACTATACTGGTTTGGTGGAGAAATCTCAAAAAACAAACAGTAAAGTTAGCCCAATTTTTTTTATAATGTGAAAGATGATTTTTAGGCCGAGTAAATAGATACCTAACGTGTCATGCTTTAAAATTGCGCACGCTCGTGGAATGGTGACAAACTACGGTACTTAAAAAATCTCCATAGGCGACGCTTTAAAAAGTTCTGTTTTCAGTTACAGAGGAGGTCTAGTGCTAGAATTATTGCTCTCGCTCTAAATACCGTGGCAATACCTCACATGTGTGGTTTGAGCACCGTTTACATTTGTGGGCACGACTTACGTATGCGTTCACTTCTGCGCGCGATCTTGGAGGGACGGGGCGCTTTAAATTTTTGTTTTCTTATTTATTTATTTATCTTTTTACACTGTCCCTTTAAATTTTTATTTTTGATCACTTTTATTGCTGTCACAAGGAATGTAAACATCCCCTGTGACAATAATAGGCGGTGACAGGTACTCTTTATGGAGGGATCTGGGGTCTATAAGACCCCAAATCCCTCCTTTGCACTTAAAAGCATTAAAAACGCTAAGTTTAGGGTCAACGCTCAGGAAGGGGAGAAGCAGGGGTTCCTGATCTCCAATTTTTTAACTTTACTATACAAATTAAACCATACGCTTTTATCTTGTCTTTACTCTCTACCGGTATTCCAATCTTAGCAAAAGAAACTAATGTATATTCCCCCCTTATACATATATCAGGACCCACAGACCCATCTCATCATGCATAAGTAAACCCTCAACCTTTTTTTTTTTTGGAGAAAATAGACTATACCTCGCATACTCACTAGATCTCCATATAATACCCTTTTCAACACACCTTCCATACCATTAAATATTCCGGACAATGAAGTATGTAGGAGGAGGGGGGTGGGACCCATATCACAGTATGTTCCCACTAGGGGTGGTAGGGTGATCCTATGCCCCCTCCTCACAGCCAACATTACAGAGGTCCAACAGAATATATGACCTAATTGGGGTGGAAT
>BLSH010560379.1:279504-290450 GCA_018402905.1 Glandirana rugosa | reverse complement strand
GGGAACAGTACCAGGACCTGATCTCACCTCCGGTGACCAGACCACCGTCACCCCACGTTCCGTCGTTATAGAAGTTTATCCCTCCCCCTCCAGACCCGTCGGCCCTTCTCGGGTCCTCCCTCACTCTCTCTCTTCTGCTCTGGAGTGGTGTTGGGACACGTCGTAGGGGTCACGGAGGGGCTCGGACGTGAGGAAGAGGTTCGAGGAGAGGATTGCATATATCAGGGTCCCCAGAGAGCCTCCCCATACATCAAGGTCCCCAGAGAGCCTCCCCATACATCAGGGTCCACAGAAAGCCCCCCTCACATCAGGCTCCCCAGAGAGCCCCCCCATACATCAGGGTCTCGAGAGAGCCTCCCCACGCATCAGAGAAAGAGGGGGTGGACTAGAGGGGGTGAAAGAGAGACCCCTTAGTCCTGCGTGCAGTCCCTACTGTCCTAGCCTCTGTCTATGTGGGTAGGTGTGTGTGATCCACCTACCTCCCACCCATCCTCGGTCAGCTTTTTTTCTTCCTGTTCCATGACAGTCACAGTGAGTTAGGAGAGGAGCTTGGAGAAGGAGTGCAGGCTCGGGGAGGCACTGGGGATGCTGCACAGGGTTGTGGTGAGGTCTCGTCTTCTCTCTCTCACTCCCTCCTGGGCTCTTCCCGGCTGCCCAGACCTCCCCCTCCCTATTTGAAGATATTGCTGCCTTGCACCCCACTGCCACCAGACCAGTGGCCTCCACTCTAGTCCAGGACCATGACAAGGGGGCTGGGCTCAACTCTTTTGGCCCCATGAGCACTAGCGAGGAGGAGGAAGTGGAAACCTTCTCCGCTTTGAATGTTGGACAGAGAGAGAGCCGTGGCCGTGACTGGTTGCTAGACACTAGGTGGCTCTAGCAACCAGTGACCAGGAGTAGAGTCAGGTGGAGGCGAAGGCGGAGCTGGAGCCAGCACTACCGTGGCTCAGTCTGCCCATGCCTCCTGCATTCCTGACTGGGACATACCTGCTAATTGTAGAACTCCACCCTTCTGGTAGGAGACTCGGAGCTATGGGCCCCAGACTCGGGGCTATAGCCCCAATAGCCACCCCCTAGCAACGCCCCTGCAGTCAACGCATTTCAGCAGCAAAATTTTACAGCTAGTGAATTATCCAGATTTTATCTAGTTTGAATCTAGTGTAACATCACCCAAAAGGAGAAGTTCTGCTCTTCCATCTCCTACCTACCTCCTTCTTTACATTTGTTACACTTTTTTTGGAGGGGGCAAACACCCCCCCTGAACAGCACCTCTCCCCCCCCCAAATGGCCCCTCACCCCCCTCTGAGCGGTATCCCCCCCCTGAGCGGTACCTCTCCCCCCATTCTACCGCTGCACTTACCCCATCTAGGCGGGTAGTGTGCAGCGTCTCCGTGTCCTCTATGGCAGCATCCATCATGCCTTCAGGCTCCAAGGTGTCCAATAGGATCACCTGTGCTTTCAACCAATCAGGTGACGGGTGCCAAATCTGTTACCCGATTGGCCGGGAGGAGGTCCTGGTTGGACTGTGACCGTTCTGTCGGCGTTCACAGCCCATTCTATTCTGAAGCCCTATTAGAGCCTCTGGCTCTAATAGTGTGCTTCAGAAAAACACTTCCGCCCACCGCCGCAACAGTAATTCATGCATCCTGGCGACCTGGAAAGGGGCCGGGTGCATGGATGGGAGACGCGGGCAGAAGGGATAGGGGAGGCGGCGTTCCTGTGCCCATAATGGATGGGCCGCCCCTGCACAGGTTGCCGAAGACTACAGGACCATTTACAGAGTGCAGCACGGATCACGCATACGCAGTTGGAAGCCAGCTGTGAAGCCGCAAGGCTTCACTGGCAATTTCCCTTAGTCAAGATGCCAGTGCCTGGACCCAAAGCTGATTGAAGAATTGGGTCGGGGGAGGACAGCACTGGATCCAGGGGCAGGTAAGTGTCCTTATATTATAGATCAGCAGCTACAGTATTTGACTTCTATTTTTTTATGGGAAGACTGGAGCTCCTCTTTAAGCCTTGATGAAGGGGGCATAATGTGTCCTCCGAGATGCGTTGGTTTTAAGTATGCTACATGTTTGGAATAAATCCTCTTTTTGGATTTCAACATTTCGATGTAGCACTCAAAACCTCTGATCCAACGAATACATTTATATGCCAAGGTTTTCCATGGGTGTTCCTTGGTGTACAAAAGTAGCCCACATATCACCCAGATGCCACATCAGGATTTTATCAGTATAGTATTAATAAACTCAATCCAAGTAACAAGTAACATCCACCTACTGTAAGGTTTCATGGTCATTAAATCCACTACCTTACGCAACAGGAAATGACAGGAAATTGAAGGACATTTTGTCATCAGAACAGGTGGAAGATTTCTCCTCACCTCCCTGTCCTGGTAACATTCTAAAATTTGTAAATTCCCATCACTTTATGTTTTGGTGATAGTGGTGATCAGGAAAGGCAAAGAGGGTAAATCTACCCAGTGGGGACAGAGACGGCCTGACCGTCGCCCTGTATCACTACAAGACAAATTCTTTTATTTTGCAGATTTTTGTCCAGTGTTGCCTTCATCTATGGCCAGAATCTCGGCCTTGATTACGCAGGATTTTTGCGCCCCCAAATGCGTTAATTTTTTCCTTCTGACATGACCAGAAAAATGTACAGGTCTTACATTACTCTTGTGGCACTGTCAACCTTTTTTTATTTTTCAGACTACTTCAGGGACCTCCAAAGTTACTCTAGTGGACAAAGCTGCCTCTATAATTGAGATTTCAGGCTATTTGTTCCTATTTGTGGGTCCAGCGCTACACTAGTACATCTATTGTTAAGGGGAAATCCCTTCTAAGGCAGGCCATAGAGGGTGCGATTTTCTTTGCTTGTTTTCCCCATCAACACAGTCATTGACAATGAGGGAATCCCTCCCACAGAGACATTGTGTTCTCCCGGGGAGCCGTCCCTGCTGGGAGAACACAGTGATTATTGCTAGCAGCTATACCCACTGGCAATAATCGCATGCCGAAAATCCGACATGCTGGTTGTACTAAAGTTGATCGATGGATCGACTTGGGTACATTCAGCCTGCCCATAGATGGTTCGAATCTAGGAAAGTCCCTGCTTAACCTGCTGTGATTCAAACCATCTATGTCTGGCTTTGGACACCAGAGCAAGCATTATCATTAGAATATTTCCTCTCACCTCCTGTTCTAGTGACAGCTGTAACATTTTAGATTTCCCATCACTTTCTACCTGGGTAACAGTGGCCCCCAGGATGAATACAGACAAATGGTGAATCCAACCAGTAGGGTTACAGACAGCAATACAAAAAAAGTTTTAGCTTTAGATAAACTTTAACTTTTTTTGTATTGTATTTTATCAGCATGCTGTATTCTATGTACAACCAAGTGCAAGAGAAAGAATATGATCAAGCTTGTCTGTTCATGTCGTTACAAAATAAACACTCGTAAATGTCGTCTGAGCTACCGTTTCCGTTCCTTGGATTGCTTCCTGTAGTAATAAAAATATGATGCTATCAAACATCAAGAGCTCATAAAAATGTTCTCATTTTGGTTTTATTACTCTACGTTCCATGCAGTGGGGGACAAAACCTGCAGGGGGCCGCTCTGTAGGAAGCCAGTTTGGGTCCCCTTTTGACCCCAGTACTGTTGCTCAACAAAGGTCCTTGTTCTGTGATCATGGAGACACTTTTCCAATGTGTGTCCTCTGGGCAGGGAGAGTCAATAGCCACAGAGCAGAGCCTGCTTCCTCTTTTGTTCTTCTCTAGTGGTGGGCAGCCCTCAGTGATGCAAAGGATGACCCGTTTGTGCCCCCTTTTAAACCCCTGTACTGTTGCCCAACAAAGGGCTGTGTTCTGTGGTCATAGAGACACTTTTCAAATGTGTGTCCTCTAGGCAAAGATATTTAATAGCCACAAAGCAGAGTCTGCTTCCTCTTCTGTTCTGCCCCAGTGGTGGGCAGCCCTCAATGATGGAAAGGATGGCCAGTTTGGACTCCCTTTTACCCCCCTGTACTGTTGCCCATCAAAGGTCCTTGTTCTGTGATCATGGAGACACTTTTCCAATGTTTGTCGTCTGGGAAGGGAGAGCCAATAGCCACAGAGCAGAGCCCGTTTCCTCTTTTGTTCTTCTCCAGTGCTTGGGAGCCCTCAATGATGCAAAGGATGGCAAATTCATGCCCCCTTTTAACCCCCTGTATTGTTGTCCAACAAAGGGCCTTGTTCTGTGGTCATGGAGACACTTTTCCAATGTGTGTCCTTTGGGCAGAGAGAGTCAATAGCCACAGAGCCAAGGCCACTTCCTCTTGTTCTTCCCCAGTGATGGGCAGTCCTCAGTGATGCAAAGTATGGCGCTTCATAGAGTGATGTCAGCACTGATCTCTGCATTCTTTTCCAGTGAGCACAAAGTGGTATGATGATGTACCTCTAGCACAGTGGTTCTCAACTCCAATCCTCGGGACCCACTAACAGGCCAGGTTTTAAGTATTACATTGGGGAGATGCAGACTAGAATACTGCAATCACTGAGCAGCAAATGATATCACCTGTGATGTATTTCAGTTATCTTGCAAACCTGGCCTGTTAGTGGGTCCCGAGGACAGGAGTTGAGAACCACTGCTCTAGCAGGTGTATCAATGACAGCCAATTCTTATGAGAAGTGGGCTGAATGACACTAGACATAATTCATCCTGGAAGAGGACCGGCACTGGAGGACAGAGGAAGACTCAGAGGACAATGCTGATGTATGGAGAGGACAAGTAGTGCTATTTTTTTATTTAGAGGTGGGGGACAATTAAAAAAAACTTGACCTTTAACAATTTCATCTTAAACCCAAGAAATTCAAAACTAGCATATATTGAAAAAATTGTCTGAGATCACCCTTAGTGAAAATCCTATGTTAAAAGATTAGAGGATCCAGAGAATAAAGCAACAGAAATTGTTTACAAATCTTAATTTTTCATTAAAGTCAAACTATGTCCAGCCTTCTCCCACCTCCAGACCTATCCTATAGGTCTTTATTATGATTTGACCCGCCTAAGCAAAAAAGAGGAGCAGAGCCAAGCTCAGCTTTACAAGAAAAGCCATTAAGTCTGGATTTATTGGCCTTCTTGAAATGTTTTTTGGACAAATGATCAGGTGTACTGTACTGTGCAAGGCCCCACAAAAAATGTTTTCCATATTATTAATTTAATAATTTGTTATTCATTATAATTTAAAGTAAACCAATTTTATCAGTTTTTTTTCAATATATATCTGTATAGACAAATTCATCACAACACAAATTATTACTTCAAAAATTGTCTAGAAACATATAATTTTCTATGGTATAACAGGTCTCCCTGTGCTGCGCTTTTCCAAACTTCTGGTCGGGGAATGTGCACTCAGCTTCATTCACACTAATCTGATCCACCTCCTGGGGACCACATGTCCCAAAAATCATGGCACCACTATGCATTTGTGCTCCTTGAAAGCCACTTTCAAACACATGACAAAGTCTCAGTGTGTCTATTGCTTTTGGGCTGCCTGTGAATGATGGATGGATGATGTCATTCCCTCATTGGCCAATCAAGAAGCCCACAAATCTTGGCACTGGGGAGAGGATGACAGCAGCCAGCGAGGGTTGTAACCCCTGCACTGCTGAAAGAAGATTTCGGAAGAAATGCAAATACCTCTAGTCACAGCCAAAATAAACTTGTTAGAAAACTGGAACATGTATAACAGAAGAGGTAATCCCAATAATAATATGTTATAATGAAGCTAATAATCCAGATAAACTATAAGTCCATGTAGACTGGTAGCCCCTAAAGCCAAGTGAAAGATAAGTAGTAGATCTAGAAAGCCAATATGCACTTGCTCGCTCTGATAGGACACACAAGGGCTTAAGAAAGAGGCAGAGCCTTGAAACGCGTTGCCATTCAGACGGCTTGATACTCTGCTTAAGTCGGCATTGGTGAAGGCTTTACTCTGTGGGCTGGTTGGTGGTTGGGGGCTTCATCCTGGTGCGCTCACTGTAGCGTGGCCTCCCCCCCGGCTGTGCCCTCTTGAGCAGTCCGTTTTCTTTCTTCTCTCCCTCGGTTGGCCATGAGCGGGAAGGCTGGATTGCGTTCCACTGACTAACGACATCCCCCCCAGGCACACAAAGCTGGTCTTACATGTAAGTGGATATTATTCAATAACGTGTACGGTTTACTTGCAATTAGAGTCCCTGCTTTTATACCAACTCCAGAGAGACTGCTTGGCTACATTATATAGCTCCAATATAAAAATATTATTCTTGGGATTACCTCTTCTGTTAAATAAGTTCCAGTTTGCTAGCAAATTTATTTCTGCTGTGTGTCAGGACCCAGGTCTGAACCTGCGACCTGCTGTGTCTGATGATGTCTCTTCTTGTTGAGCCACCTGGGATGCTGGACAGCTCCAAGGTCAATTCCTTGAATGATCTTGCCTTGAACCTTAAAGCCTTTGCGTCTCCAATGAATTCGCATTTTAACCAAACTTTGCACTGTTTGGCAGATTATTGTGCTCTTCTCCAGCCAATATCTTGCTCTTGGTACTCCTACTGCCTTCCGTATCTCCACGACTACTCATTACCAACCCTTGGCTTATTCCTCGGCTACACTTCTGCTTAATCCCAACCTGGGATCACTTGCTACTAACTATTGGCTTGTTTACTGACTACCCTTTTACTTGATCCCTATCTGCTACATCTGCTACTGGACTCCAGCTTGCTTACCTGGTGGGGCAATCCGGAGGACCGCTATCTGGTACTAACACACAGCAAAACCCATCTCCACCATCAGGAGCTTTGGTGAACACCAGTTAGTGCTTAGATTCCACACCGTGGGTGAGCCAACGTCATCCACCAGGGTGATCTTCTTCTGTACTTATTCAGCTGGTCGGTGGGAACCTCTCTACTATTAAAGTGGTCTCCAAGCCTAAACTCCTGACTGTGACACTGTGACTAGAAGTATTTGCGCTTCTTCGCTAATTTTTTTGTGCATATCATACCAGGTTCCAGCGATCTCCCTTAGCAGCATTAGCTTCTAGTACCTTCTTGCAGTTCATGGGTCAGGGTCAGGGAATTCTTTCTTCCTTGAATTGCTGGAAGGTGAAGGTATTTTTGGAGTTTAGTTCCTCCTTAATCTGCAGTAGTAAGCTGTCAATTTGACAGCTCAGTCCTGAACAGTGCAGGACATAGTTGGGCAATGCAGAGGTCAGTAAGCCTCCAGCCCCAGCTGTACCCCTTTCCCCCACATCATGACACCCAAGACATGTGCCTCTTCTGCCTCGACCAGGCCCTGTGTATAGATAAACTTTAAAATGTGTATAGATTTTCCATAAATGTCCACAATGAATTTAGTTATATGCAAAGCACAACTTTGAAACACTAGCCAGGCAGACTCAAACAAATCACAAAATTCTGTTTTGTGTGCAAGAACCAGAACACAATACCCTGTAGTCAGATCAGTAAAATAGGTATTCTGATAGGTCCATTGGTTGCGCTCTCTCCTTAAATACAGCTGTGATCCATGTTTATACCAGGTCTGAATATGAAGCACTTTTACCAGAGAAATGTTTATGGGGAAAGTTTTACATAAATATTTGAAAAAAAGAAAAAAAAAGTTATTTGTTCGGAAGTGTTTCGTTTTTTTTTATTCTATTCCCCATAACTTCATAAAGTGACACAAGAGAAAAATCTTTTCATTCTGCTAAAGTATCCACTTTAAAGAATTTACTTCTTCAAATCGCAAAGCACACAGGAAGGAAAGTGCTTTAAAACATTTTATTTGGCTGTAAATCAGGAACTGCATGCGCAGAGGCACTTCGGGACTCGTACTAACACAGCACAAGGCAAAAAACTATTTATATAAGTAAAAAGTAATACAAATGTTCAATAAATAAAATTATAGCAAAATACACGAGCTGCAATTACTGTACAAATCAAAGGAGAAGGAATTAGGAAAAAAATTACAATGTTAAAAACTAAAGTTAAGAAGAAATTACTTTTTTTTTAAATTAAAATTTAGAAAAGAATAATTTGAAATTACAAAAAAAAAAAATATATATATATATATATTGTTTTATTCAGTCAATCTGACACTTTATTCTTTCATTTCTTTTTGTGGGGTGAAGTACTGAGAGCTCTGTCCCGTTTAGCCATTGTAAAGGGCTTACACCCCCTTTTTTGATTTATTATTGGCAATACAGATGAAGGAGTGAGACCAACCCTATGCGGGTGTATTTATAAAAAAATAAACGCACAGCACTTATAGCTCTTAATGTCATTGGCTGTATGTTTGGAGTCATTGTCCTGCTGCATAATAAATTTGGGACCAATCACACGCTTCCCTAATGGTATGGCATGATGAGTATTTGCCTGTGTTTCTCAGGATTGAGGTTACCATTGATCCAGAACTAATCTTCAACTTTATTTGCAGAAATGCAGCCCCAAACTTGCACGGAACCTCCACCATGCGTCACTGTTGCCTGCAAATGCTTATTATTGTACCGCTCTCCAGCCCTTTGGTGAACAAACGGCCTCCTGCTACAGCCCTAATATTTAACATTTTGACTCATCAGTCTAGACCAACCTGCTGCCATTTTTCTGCTCCCCAGTTTCTGTGTTTTTATGCATAGTTGAAACGCTTAGTCTTGTTTCCACATTGCAGGTTTGGATATTTGGCTGCAATTCTTCCATGAAGACCACTTCTGACCAAACTTCTCCGGACAGTAGATGGGTATACCTGGGTCCCACTGGTTTCTGCCAGTTCTGTGCTGATGGCACTGCTGGACATCTTCCGATGTTGAAGGGAAGTAAGCACAATGTGTCCTTCATCTGCTGCATTAAGTTTTCTTGGCCAACCACTGCATCCACCGTCCTCAAAAGAGCTTGAACAGCACATCTTGAAACCCCAGTTTGCTTTGAAATCTTTGCCTGGGAGAGACTTTGTGATGTCATTTAGAACTATCTTCAGTGTAAAGAAAAACAAGGAGTCCTGGAAATTATTGTTTGGCCCCCACAGAGCCCTGATGTCAACATTGAGTCTGCCTGGGATTACATGAAGAGACAGAATAATTTGAGGCAGCCTACATCCACAGAAGATCCATGGTTAGTTCTCTGAGATGTTTGAAACAACCTACCTGCAGAGTTCCTTCAAAAACTGTGTGAAAATGCACCTAGAGGAATTGATGGTGGAAATGATGGTCACACCGAATATTGATTTGATTTGGATTTCTCTTTTGTTAACTTACTTTCCATTTTGTTAATTGATAAAAAAAAGATATAAAATGAACACTTCTATTTCTCAAATTATTCTTACTTTACAGTATTTCTTCACACCTGCCTAAAACATTTGCACAGTACTATATACAGGTCCATATATATTTGGACACAGGCACCATTTTTTTTTCAGGTATTTACCAAAACATATTCAAGCTACAGTTATATAATAGATATGAGTTGAAAGTGCACACTCTCAGGTTTAATTTGAGGGAATGTACATCCAAATCGGAGGAAAGGTTTAGGAATTACAGCTGTTCTCCCCTTTTTCAGGGGTCCAAAAGTAACTGGACAATTGAATCAAAAGCTGTTTCATGGCCAGGTGTGGGCTACTCCATTATTTCTTCATCAATTAAGCAGGTAAAAGGTCTGGAGTTGATTTTAAGTGTGGTATTTGCATTTGGAATCTTTTGCTGTGAAACTACATTATGCGTTCAAAGGAGCTGTCCATGCAAGTGAAATAGGTCATTGTAAGGCTTCAAAAACAAATCAAATCTACAAATCCATCAGAGAGATAGCAGCAACATTAGGAGTGGCCAAATCAACGGTTTGGTACATTTTGAGGAAAGAAGAACGCACTGGTGAGCTCAGCAACATAAAAAGGCCTGGATGTCCACTGAAGACAACAGTGGTGGATGACCGCAGGATCCTCTCTATGGTAAAGAAAACTCCATTCATAACATAGACAGTGAAGTACACTCTCCAGGAGGTGGGCATATCATTGTCAAAGTCTTCAATCAAGAGAAGACTTCACAAGAGCAAATACAGAGGGTTCACTACAAGGCGCAAACCATTCATAAGCCTGAACAATATAAAAGCCAGATTAGAATTTTCCAAAAAAATCCATGAACAGATGAAACTAAGATGTGGAGAAGGCTTGGAAGAGCTCATGATCCAAAGCACACACAACGTCATCTGTAAAACCTGGTGGAGGCAATGTGATGGCATGGGCATGCATGGCTACCAGTGGCACTGGGTCATTGGCATTTATTGATGATGTGACAGAAGACAGAAGCTGTCAGATGAATTCTGCAGTGTTTAGAGATATACTCTCAGCCCGATTCAGCCAAATGCAGGAAAGTTGATTGGATGGCGCTTCACAGTACAGATGGACAATGATCCAAAACACACTGCAAAAGCAGCCCAGGAGCTTTTGAAGGAAAAGAAGTGGAATATTCTGCAATGGCCAAGTCAATCACCTGATCTCAACCCAATTGAGCATGCATTTCACTCGCTGAAGGCAAAACTAAAGGCAAAAAGACTCACAAAGAACAACTGAAGACAGCATCAGAAAGGAGGAAACCCAGTCTTTGGTAATGTCTATGGGTGCCAGACTTTGGGCAGTCATTGCCAGTAAAGGATTCTCAACAAAATATTAAAAATTAACATTTTATTCATTATATTCATTTGTGCCCCTGAAAATGGGGGGACTGTGTATAAAAATGGTTGCAGTTCCTAAAATTTGTCCTTGATATTTATGTTCAGCCCCTTGAATTAAAGCTGAAAGTCTGCACTTCAAATTAATTTGGATTGTTTTGTTTTAATTTTATTCTGGTGGCATACAGAGCCAAAAGTATGAAAATTGTGCCTGTGTCCAAATATATATGGACCTAACTATGTAAAATCTTTTTCTGAGGAGTGCTGGTATATCCAT
>BLSH010560379.1:265510-278044 GCA_018402905.1 Glandirana rugosa | reverse complement strand
TATATATATATATATATATATGTCCCACCCGGTAAATATACCTATGTGGAATTATTTTACCCTTACCAACCACTATAATTTAAGGACAACCACCGTGTAATCATATACACTCCCCCCTTTGAAAAGTTCGCATTGACAATCCAACACAATGGGCAGCACATTGAACACATTTTATAAGTGGTCAGAAACTTGTAAATAACTCATGAAAGAACAAAGTTACGTTAAAACCAAGCACACCACTGTTTTTCTTGTGAAATTCCCAATAAGTTTGATGTGTCACATGACCCTCTTCCTATTGAAAAAACAAAAGTTGGATTCAAAATGGCTGACTTCAAAATGGCCGCCATGGTCACCACCCATCTTGAAAAATTTCCACCCTCACATATACTAATGTGCCACCAACAGGAATTTAATATCACCAACCATTCCCATTTTATTAAGGTGTATCCATATAAATGGCCCACCCTGTATATATATATATATATATATATATATATATATATATATATATATATATGTCCCACCCGGTAAATATACCTATGTGGAATTATTTTACCCTTACCAACCACTATAATTTAAGGACAACCACCGTGTAATCATATACACTCCCCCCTTTGAAAAGTTCTACCCACCACTTATATATATATATATATATATATATATATATATATATATATATATATATTTATATATATATCAAAATAATAATATTAAAAAAAAATCTACATATATAAATAAAGCATTTACTATAGACTGCACCCATGGAAAAGTAGAAAATGATTCCCCTTTCCCTTAGGTGTGACATTTTTGAGAGAACATACTGGAAGCTGCTTCCTTTTGGACACACTGTCTCTGATTGAAACTGTGTTCTAGGAGGGGTGGAGTCACTACACTTACTCATTGACTTGGTGTGCACATTTCATTACAAAGTTTATATCAACACGCTAAAAGCAGCTAAGAGCTCCCTCTATTGACCACATATGAAAATGCAAGTTGTATTCACATTCAATTTCTGTATGTTTTTTATTTTATAGTCCTGACTATAATATTTAAAGTGAATATATTCCCCAAATATTTGTTTTTTATTTGGATACAACGGGGAAAGGTTAGAGCCCCTGACAGCTTATACTGCTATCTTAGGATATGTTAGAGAGATTTCCCTTAACTTCCTGTTTTAGGGATGAACTTTTACCAGACAGGAAGTGAGGGGAAATTTGAGCCAGGCAAACAAAAAAAAGCTCACAGAGGATCTAACATTCGCCTACCTAACAATATATATATATATATATGTATATTTTTACTTCTTTCTGTGTTGTTGTTAGAAAGATTTCTCTTACTTCCCATCCTGGGGACAACCTTTCTACCAGACAGGAAATGAAGGAATCTTTCCAATGGAGCCTCCGAATGCAGTAAACCCTGTAAAAAGCATTGTACTGTATATTTTCTGAAAGCAGAAACCCTGGAGAATAAAATGGTGGCAGTGACAGTTTGTTATGTCTTACAATATTAGTGCAATGGTTTCTCAAACACATTTCTTTAAACACTTGCCGACCGCCAACCGCAGGTTGACGGCGACAAGGTGGTTCGTTATTGCAAATCGCCATCATACGCCCGCGCGCTCACTGTGTTCGGGGAGGGCCAGGGAGCAGGTGCGGTGGCTTAGATTGCCGCCGGCTACCCGCGATGGCCCCCCCGGAGTGAAGGAACGGACGTCCGTGTATGTAAACACGGACCTCCATTCTGTGAAAGGGGAAGGGCTGTGATCACAGCCTTCCTGTATACGGAGGCTGTGACCACTTCCCTTCCCCAGCTAGGGCAGTCCCCCCACAGTTAGAACACTCCCAGGGAACACAGTTAACCCTTAGAGCGCCCCCTGCAGGTTAACCCCTTCACTGCCAATGGCATTTACACAGTAATCAGTGCATTTTTATAGCACTGATCGCTGTATAAATGCCAATGGTCCCAAAAAAGTGTCAAAATGGTCCGACATGTCTGCTGAAATATCGCAGTACCGCTAAAAATCGCAGATCGCCGCCATTACTAGTAAAAAAAAATAAAATAAATAAAAACCCCAAAAATGAATTCTCATCATCCGTAAACGCGACCACTTTTGCGCAAACCAATCAATAAAAGCCAATTGCGATTTTTTTTTATCGCAAATATGAGGAAGAATATAAATTGGCCAAAAACGGTGAAAAAAAATGTTTTTTTATATTTTTTTTTTGGATTTGTATTTTAGCAAAAAGTAAGAAATTTGGGATTTTTTTGCAAAATTGTCGCTCTTCTTTTGTTTATAGCGGCAATCAGAAATGACGCAGAGGGGATCAAATACCACCAAAAGAAATCTCTGTTTGTGGGAAAAAAAGGACGCACGAAACACACGTTTGGGTACAACGTCGCACGAACGTGCAATTTTCAGTTAAAGCGACACAGCGCCGAATCGCAAAAAGGGCTCCGGTCCTAAAGCTGGAAATCTTTCCGGGGCTGAAGTGGTTAAAAAATACACTAAAGTTAATTTTAGGGAACTTATAATATTATACACTAAGCAATTTTTCAGTAAAATATAAAAAAAAAAGCTGTTGCTCAGATCAACCAAATGATACCCAATATGTCAAACTTTAAAATTGCGTGAAATTTTTGTAGCAGCTAGAAGGGTGTGGGGGTGGGCCCCACTGGCAGTGAAAGGGTTAAAGAAAGCACATTTAAAAAAAAGTAGGCAGTCCCTTTAAGCCTATAATAAGAAGGGTTAGTGTTAGGGTTGTTGTAAATGAAATATTAGTGTTAGGTTTGCAGTCAAGGTTAGGGTCCGGTATCATTCACTGTGCCAAAAACTACCAGCTTTGACCTCCCAGTGCTGAACTCTGATGTATAAAGTGGATGCAGTTGAACTTTACCAAAGTCAATAAAAGAATGAATTCTGATTGGTGGCTACAGCTGCAATTTGCTGCATTTTCTACAATCACTTTGCAGCTTACACTGCTTTACTGAATAAGCCTAATAACTGGGTCTTAAAGCTCAACTCCGGGATAAAAAAAACAACCCTTTGCAGTAGTCATGGCCCTTCCACATTGCAAGGGTTGGGGGCTTCTTACTTCTAGGGCAGGGGTCTCCAAACTTTTAAAACATAGGGCCATTCTACTGTCCTTAAGACTTTAGGAGGGCTGGATTGTGACCAGCGGGGTGAGAAAATGTCCCAGGCCTAGTATCAGTGAAAATAAATATGGCCTCAGGGTTGGTGTTCAGTAAGAGGGGTAGTGCCTCATTATTGGTATTAGTAGGAGGAATAGTATCCCATCATTGGTATCAGTGGGATAAATAGTGCCCCATTGCTGGTGTCAGTGGAAGGAATAGTACCTCATATTATTGGGAGGAATAGTTCCCCAAGGGCTGGCTAAAGGCTATCAAAGGGCCATCTGGCCCTTGGGCCGCAGTGTGAAGACCCCTGCTTTAGGGGGTAGAGCAAGAGGCTTGCTCTGGGTTTTACTTCCTCTTTATTACCCTGCAAAGCTATGACAACTTAAACCCTTCTGGGAAGGCTGTCCACAAGGTTTAGGAGTGTCTATGGGAATGTTAGACCATTCTTCCAGAAGTGCATTTGTGAGGTCAGGCACTGATGTTGGATGAGAACGCCTGGCTCGCAGCCTCGGCTCTAATTAATCCCAAAGGTGTTCTATCGGGTTTAGATCAGGACAGTCAAGTTCCGCCACCCCAAACTCCCTCATCCATGTCTTTATGGACCTCGTTTTGTACACTGGTGCGTGGCCATGTTGGAACAGGAAGGGGCCATCCCCAAACTGTTCCCACAGAGTTGGGAGCATGAAATTGTCCAAAATATTTTGGTATGTTGATGCCTTAAGAGTTCCTTTCACTGGAACTAAGGGACCAAGCCCAACCTCTGAAAACAAACCCACACCATAATCCCCCTCCAGCAAATGATTTGGACCAGTGCACAAAGCAAGGTCCATGAAGACCTGGATGAGCGAGTTTGGGGTGGAGGAACTTGACTGGCCTGCACAGAGTCCTGGTCTCAACCCGACCATGAATTAGAGAGGAGACTGCGAGCCCGGCCTTCTTGTCTACACCAGTGCCTGACCTCACAAATGCTCTTCTGGAAGAATGGTCAAACATTCCCATAGACACTCCTAAACCTTGTGAACCGAGTTCCCAGAAGAGTGGAAGCTGTTATAGCTGCAAAGGGTGGGCCAACTCAATATTGAACCCTACGGACGAAGACTGGGATGCCATTAAAATTCATGTGTGTGTAAAGACAGGCGTCCCAATATGTTTGGCAATATAGTGCATGTCCACATGAGGACTGGTATGGTTCAGGAGGACGAGCGAGCATCTTGACTTGCTAAGCTGCATGCTCAGATAAGGGACTTTGGGGGGGGGGACCCCGTGCCATTTTTAAAAAAATAGTCCATACCAGACCAAATGGGCCTGGTATGGGGGGGGGGGGGGAAGCCATTTTTATCATGCTTCTATTTTTTATTGCCAGCGTTCTTTTTTTTCAAATTTAGCTGTCAGTGGGGAAACTCACTGACAGCTGATGAGTCATAGGTTGTTAAGGACGCGGTGGCTGGTTTTCCGGCACATTCCTTAACAACCAGCTATTCGTCACACAGAATTCGAACAGTTGATCAATTTTCCACCAATTCGAATTCTGATTGTTCTGAAAATGTGGAATTCGTTGGAAAATAAAGGAACCTAATTAATTTTTCATTTCTGTACAAGTTGCATCAAAGTCCCGTCAAGTTGCACGGTAAAGTCGCAATGGAAATCACACCAATTTTTAACCACTTCCGGACTGCCTGCCGTCATTATATGGCGGTACTTTGCTGTTGAATACCATTGCTATGGTAGCAGATAGCTGCCATAACCCCAGTACTTTTTTAAACAGCGGGCGGCCAGCTTTCAGATAAAAGTGGTCCACATAAAAGTGTATTCGCCTCATGATCACTTATTAGGGGCGTAAGAGGTGCTTACCCCCCTCCCGCCATCTCCGCAACTTACTGGACCCGCCGGTAGTGTCCCATCCCACCGAGCTCGCGCGCAGAAGTGAATGCATACATAAGTCCCGCCCGTATATGAAAAAGGTATTCAAGCCCCACACGTGAGGTATCGCCGCGATCGTTCGAGCAAGAACAATAATTTTAGCACTAGACCTCCTCTGTAATTCAAAACTGGTAACCTGTAGAAATTTTTAAATGTCGCTGATGGAGATTTTTAAGTGCCAAAGTTTGTCACCATTCCACGAGCGGGCGCAATTTTGAAGCATGACATGTTGAGTATCAATTTACCCAGTGTAACATTATCTTTCACAATATGTAAAAACATTGGGCTAACTTTACTGCGGTCTTATTTTTCAACTCAAAAAAGTGAATTAAAAAAAAAATGCACTTGTAAGACCGCTGCGCAAATACGGGAGACATAAAGTATCTCAACGAGCGCCATTTTATTCTCTAGGATGTTAGAAACAAAATATATAATGTTTGGGGGTTCCAAATAATTTTCTAGCAAAAAAAACCCTGATTTTATAAAAAACCGAATCTCATTAAGAGGCTCGGTGCTTAAGTGGTTAAGTTGCACAAGTGGAATGGAGCCTTACAGATGCCTACAATGGTTATCATTAGCAAAATAGAAATAAAACTCCATAGATCACTTCACTGAGACTTGCTATAAAATCTCGCCCATAGCGATCAAATTCCATCATGTTTTTAGTGTAAAAATAAGAGAAAACATTTGAGCACTTGCTAGAAGCAACACCACTACATTTCCTTTGTGATAGTATTAGAAAATGAGAAACAATTATTTACAGGCAGACTCTAAAGCTGGAACTGAAAACCCAGTCAGACACCTAAATACTCAGTTAAAATACAAATATGTTTATGGTTCTACCAGCAAAGGGAATTGCAAGAACAGCCAGTTTTGTGATTTTCTGCACTGTATGGCCAGTAGGGTGACACATGTGGTTCTAATTAAGCAATTCAACTTCCTGTGTCAACTCTCCACCTCCTCTCTCTATGACACTCTGAGGGAGATTTACTAAACCTGATGCACTAGGAATCTGGTTCAGCTGAGCTGTGCATGGCAGCCAATCAGCTTCTAACTTCAGCTTGTTCAATTAAGCTCTGACAATAAAATCTGGAAGCTGATTGGTTTCCATGCAGAGCTGCACCAGATTTTGCACCCTCCAGTTTTAGTAAATTAACCTCTCTGGGTTGTGGACGGGCAGTCACCGTCCTTGCGTACAATGCTTGGCTATTGGTCCTGCATTGTATGTAATGATGTCAGAGTATGGCCGATGGCTGGAGCACCAAGAAAAAAGACTTCAGAGGACCAGTTACACAGATGAAGGAAGCCTGGCTGAACAAGGAATAGGGCAAGTGTTACAGCGTATTCCTCATCCCCTAGACCAGGGGCCACCAAACTTCTCAGTACAAGCGCCAGATCGTATATTTTACAAATATTCACTGGCTGAAAAAAAAGTTTGGAGACTCCTGCCCTAGATTTAAGCACTTACCAACCGGAAGGTTTTCCAGCTTTAGGACCAGAGCACTTTTTGCGATTCGGCGATTGCGCGGTCGTGCGATGTTACACCCAAACAAAATTTGCGTCCTTTTTCCCCCACAAATAGAGCTTTCTTTTGGTGGTATTTGATCGCCACTGCGTCATTTCTAATAACCGCTATAAACAAAAGAAGAGCGACCATTTTGCAAAAAAAAACAAATTTCTTACTTTTTGCTAAAATTCAAATCCAAAAAAAAATATAAAAAAACATTTTTTTTCATCGGTTTTGGCCGATTTATATAATTCCTCATATTTGTGATAAAAAAAATTGCAATCAGCGTTTATTGATTGGTTTGCGCAAAAGTGGCCGCGTTTACGGATGGTGAGAATTCATTTCTGGGGTTTTTATTTTTTTTTTATTTTTTACTAGTAATGGCGGCGATCTGCGATTTTTTAGCGGTACTGCGATATTGCAGCGGACATGTCAGACATTTTTGACACTTTTTTGGGACCAATGACATTTATTCAGCGATCAGAAATTTAAATGTCCACTGATTACTGTATAAATGTCATTGGCAGTGAAGGGGTTAACCTGGGGGGGGGAGCTAGGGGTTAACTGTGTTCCCTGGGTGTGTTCTTACTGTGGGGGGGGTTGGGCTAACATGGGCATGAGAGATCTAACTGATCCCAGTGACAGGGATCAGTAGATCTCTCATGCCCCTACTAACAGAGCGGGGAACTGCCGTGTTTACATCGGCGGTTCCCCGTTCTTTCCCTGTAGCCGCTCACTGCGGCTCGCCGGCGGACATCGCCAGGAGTGCGGCGGGTGCGTGCCCCCTGGTGGTTGATTGCAGATCGCCGCTTATTTACGGCGATTCGCGCTCAGCATCCCGACTGCCGCCGTGAAAACACGGCGCGCGGTCGGGAAGTAGTTAAAGTCAACTTTTTTTTTTTATAGTTAAAAATAACAAACATGTTATACTTACCTGCCCTGTGTAATGGTTTTGCACAGAGCAGCCCAGATCTTCCTCTTCTGTGCTCCTGACCCCTCCCTCCTGCCCCCACAAAAAGCAGCTTGCTATGGGGGGCACCTGAGCCGAGCCACAGCTCCCTGTGTCCATTCAGACACGGAGCCGCGCCCCACCCCGCCCCCTTCTCCTTCTCATTGTCTGACTGACTTTGATTGACAGAAGCAGGAGCCGATGGCACCACGCTGCTGTCTCAGCCAATGAGGAAGGAAGTCCTGGGCAGCTGAGACACGTCTGCAACATCGCTAGATCGAGGTGGCCTCAGGTAAGTATTAGAGGGACTGAGTGGGGCTGCTGCACACAGAAGGTTTTTAATCTGAATGTATAGAATGCCTTTACAATCACTTTAATAAGCATTCCACACTTAGAGGGTTCAGAATTAAAGAAGACCCATCATATTTTAATGGTGTTCTGTCCAATATGGAACACTTTGCCCCATGTTGCTAGGTGCTTCCTAACCCTAGCTGTGAGGTCCGAACTGCATCCATCTCCTCCTGCCATGGTCAATCTGACAACAGCTAGGAAGGAGAAGGGAAGGCCACTTCACAATGGCAGCTCTGAGAACTTTCCCAAGACAGGCAATGGCAAGAGGAATGCTGAAGGTGACATGTTCCCTTTCCCTCTGCAATCCTCTTGCCATTGCTTGTTTGGGGAAGTTCTCAGAGCTGAGATCAGCTGCCCTTATAAAGTGTCTGTCTCTTTCCTAGTTGTTGTTAGATTTGCCACAGGGGGAGCTGGCGTGGGCAGAGGCAGAGGGGAGAGGGACAAGTCGGACCTCAGAACTAGGATTAAAACACAGTAAATGGAATTGGAATTCAGCTCCTAGGTGAAGTCATCTCTGTGTACCTGGCACACACGCACACCAGGTACACAGAGCTGACTTCACCTAGGAGCTGAATTCCATTGCGCTGGACACAGAAACAGAAGCAAAGCAAGTCTCCTAATGGTGCCCATACACTAGGTGAAAAATTGTTCGAAAATCTGTGATTCGGACAGTTTGCTTACCATGCAGTTAATGAGCACAGCTCGAAAATCGGCTGTGACGTTTTTGAGCCGAAAAAAAAAAAATCGAAGGAAAAGTTTGGAAAACTTTTGCTGAACGGACAATAATTGAAAGGTCAATGTGTTTCTCGCCGGAACAGTTTGCATCAGGCATATGTGACAAAAAACGGATTCATTTATGTCCATTGCACGATTTACGGATCAAAATTCAGTCATTACATGATGGCAAAATAGTTTGCTCTCACAACTGTGTTCGTTTTTCAAAACCACGTTAGAGCGATTTTTCGACAGGTGCATGGCTATGGCTAGCATAAAATACGACTGATCTGTGATAATCTGACAACTACACACAGAATTCATCTTTATTTTTTTATCATTTGGATCCAGTGATGCGGTCGCCATACCTCTGGGTGCAACAACATTACTCAGAAGCCTTGTAGACCTGCCTAGGTATACGCCTAGTGGGAGATTGCATGGGGACTTGAAGTGATCTATTTGCATGTATACGAAGCACCTTTGTATGAAATTTGCTTGAGGAATTATTCCCACTGCCCTCACTAGGAACATGCTTGAATTTAATTTATGGACTTTTTCTAATGATGGTTTTCACAATTTAAGCACTTATGTATGTATATGCACCAGTGGAGGCTGGTGCATAATTTTCTGGGAGGGGGGCGGATCGCGGCTCCCACCCAGCCAGTCACCCCCCCTTCCCCCAGCCTGCCAACCAACCAACCCTCACCCCTCACCTGTGTGGCCCCCCCGCCAGCTCCGCACTTACCCAATCATGGCCTGTGTCTCCTCCCGAGTCACGGCAGTTGCTTTTCCTCCCAGCCAATCGGGTCTCAGGACCTTCTTCCTGATTGGCCAGGAGGAGAAGCAGGAAGACAATAGCGAATATTAATTTGCTATTGTCACACAACTGGGTGGGCTCAGGGCACAATGCTCTGCGCCCCAAGCCCACCCTTTTTTTTAAGCCAATTAGAGCCTCCGGCTCTAATTGCGTGCTTAAAAAAACAAACCCATTGAGTCCGGCGCTCTGCATGTAGATTAGGGGCTGGGCGCATGGATTAGGGGGTCAGTGTCCCTGCACCCCTAATGGAGTGACCATCACTGATAAACACTTTTCTAGAAAGTACTTTATGTATGCATATATTGCACAATTGTTTTTTTTTTTGCACTTATTGTATTGCACATGCACTAAAAGAACTTTAATTACACTTATATGGTAGGTACCGCAGCCTTTATATTTAGTATAAAGGAATAGTAATGGTAAAAAAGCACTTGTGTGTTTAACTTATCATTTGCAGATAGCTGGGTTCCCCACTCCTGCACAGCCAGGCAACTAGTATCTTCCACACTTTCTCCAGACACAAGGAACAGTCTTTGAGCTTGGTTTTTGTTGTTTTCTTAGGGGTAATAACTTGGATGGGAAATAGGAATTATGGGATGCCCAACTTGATAGCATCAAAACCAGGGACAACTCCCTCCCAATATACTGTTCAGCTCCAGGTTTGTCTCACTCCTAACTGCTGACAGTCTCTGACTGAAAACATGCAAAAGCCCCTCACAGGCTAGGAGCTCTCAGTCCTTTAGAAAGTAGCTAAAAGTGTTGTAGACTGCATCCCAGAGTACCTCCAACTCCCTTGTAGGTTCCAGTTCTACCAACCGCAGGAAATGCCAGCCCACCCGGCTGCCTCTTCACCAGCCCACCCAGTTGCCTCTTTACCAGTCTACCTGACTGCTCCAGAGATCTCCTATGGCAGTGATGGCGAACCTTGGCACCCCAGATGTTTTGGAACCACGTTTCCTATGATGCTCATGCACTCTGCAGTGTAGTTGAGCATCATGGGAAATGTAGTTCCAAAATATCTTGGGTGCCAAGGTTCGCCATCACTGTCCTAGGGCAAGGTTAATGAAAGATTTAAGCACAATGCTGTCTTCCAGAGAGACCTACATGTGGTAGTCTCTCCCCTTGTAAGTCCCTGACTGTGCTGGTGTACTCACACTGTCTTCCATGCTCTCGCTGCAATACTATCAGGAGCCAGCCAGAGCTCCAGCCCAAGGTAGAGCCCACCCCTTGTCAGGGGATTCCCTCAAGGGTCACCGACAATCTATTCAGCACTCTATCGCCATCTTTCACCCGACTCCCCTGCTGGCATGACTCATCCATATTTAAGGGCTGGCTTAGCCACCATGCCAGGTCCACCACCTGGGGATTGGCTGAGCTCTCTTAAGTATGCAAATCAACCCTCCTGGCCTCTGCCCTCCAACTTCCAGAAGTTTCTTCAAACTCCCAGAATCAGGGGGAGGCACCAGAGACCTGCCTGTATCAGTCATCCAGCCCGACCTAAAGCAAACCCTTAATCCAATTAAAACTTACAGGTTAAGAATGAGCCAAAACATAAATTTTTCACACTCACACTAGTAGCACACTAGAGGGTGAGGCGGTGTGGCATGGTATTTGTCCTATGCCTACATACTTTTGCTAATAGGTGTCCATCATTCCCATCTCAAAAACTTGGGTGGTATGTTTATATGTGGGCTCTGACTCTGTAACCAAACACTATTCTGGAGCCAAGCCACCTAGTGGCAGGCTAGCTAACTGCACCTGCTTACAAGTAAACTGTGGAATACAGGTGTGGCCAACATCACCGTCCTTGAGCCGAAGCAATCTGTCCAATCCTCTACGGCTTGTGGTCCCCCCATTCACATATCCCTGGGAATGGATGACGCAGATGTATGAGCAGAGACAACATATTGCAAGGAAAACCACCCCATGATTCAGGTAAGTTGGGGGTGGTATGAGGATGGGGGTTGGGAAATGCGACCATGTTTCATGCTATACCATAAATATGGGCGTAACATGAAAACATGGTCCCAAGGGTGGACTATACCTTTAACACCGACTAGATGACTAAAATATAATTCACATTTATGAACGGCAGAAAGGAGAAGTAAGAGAGCACTGCAATGTCTTTACATGCTGATGAATTACATAACATAAACAAAGCAGCTGGGCAAACAAGATAAACAGGATCTAATTACATCCGAGTACATAGCTATAATTAAGTGCTTCAATGAGCCGGAATTTAAAGAAACTTTTCGATAACCTCTGAAGTGAGAAGAATGCTGAGTATAAAATGCACTTCATGGGACAAGCAGAGTTCAGCATCCAGAAAATAGTCAGATTAAGGTGCCTGCAGACTTGGATCCAGTAATAAAACAAGCAAGGTTAGTCCTAAGGAGCTTAAAGCCAAACTCCAGGCACAGTAGTACCAGGGTTGCCAACCGCCAGTAAATTTACTGACAGTTTGTAAAAGTCAGTGATTTTTACAACTGTCTTTAAATATCAGGGTCTGATAACTTGTCATGCTGTGCTGAATTTTTAAGTGTAAACCAGGGAAATTATTTGCTATAGGTATTTCCAGTGTTTCCACGTTGTGTTTAACCACTTCAGATCCGCGCTATTGCCAAAGTACGGCTCCAGCGCGGATCTGAAATGCCGGGAGGACGTCCATGGACGTCCTCCACTGCGCACGCTCCTGCGCGCCCCCTGGCGGGAGCGGCGGCGCGCACGCGCCGCACGCTGCGTGAGCGTGCCCGTGGGTCGGGCGGACTCGATGTCCGCCCGAGACCCGCCGATCACTTTTAGGAGCCTCAGAACGGGAAACCGCCGTTGTAAACACGGCGGTTCCCCGTTCTGTGACAGGGGACAAGCAGATCTACTGATCCCTGTCACTGGGATCAGTTAGATCTGTTATGTCCCGGCCAGCCCTGCCCCCCCACAGTTAGAACACAGCCAGGGAACATATTTAACCCCTTCACTGCCCCCTGCAGGTTAACCCCTTCACTGCCAATGACATTTATACAGTAATCAGTGGACATTTAAATTTCTGATCGCTGTATAAATGTCATTGGTCCCAAAAATGTGTAAAAAATGTCCGACATGTCCGCCCCAATATCGCAGTCCCAATAAAAATAGCAGATCGCC
>BLSH010560379.1:243620-256418 GCA_018402905.1 Glandirana rugosa | reverse complement strand
TAGCTAGCGTCTTACCGACAGTGCGTAAAAACCTAACGGCGGTACAGACGTTTTACACGCGGAAAGTACTGCAAGAAGTCCGCCGCTTTGTTTTAGGTGTCTTCGGTCTAGTCCCATCATACCACCTAGTGACTCTTGTCCACGCCGTACGACTCGGTTCTTAACCTCACCTACACGTAGAAGGTGACAGGTCAAGATATTTTGAGACCGACTTGTGCCGCCTACGCAGCATCTTTTTCAAAGGTGTGAAGGAGCATCTTACGGCGCAAGTACCAAACTGGGCGACCTTGCTCAAGGAATACCTACTACGGTAGCAACAGCTTCTTCCGTTATATTCCCTGCGACCCAAAAAGAGACGCCTGCAAAAGTCCAAGGTCAAGACCATGTTGATTGCCTTCTTCGACAACGATGGCATCATCCATAAGGAACTCGTTCCAGCGGGTCAAACCATGAACGCGGCATTCTACGAGGAAGTGTGGAAACTTTTTCTACGACGCATCCGCCGTGTTCAGCCAGAGTTTTATAGAACTGGACAGTGGAAGATGCACATCCACTCCAATTCTTGGCTCAGCATGCCGCACCTGTTCTCAGTGATCCACCATACTACCCTGATCTGGCTTCTGTGGATTTTGTTTCGCCGCCTGAAGAACGTCATGAAAGGCGCACATTTTGCAGACATGGCGGCAATCCAAAAATGCGTGACAGCCATTCTGCGATCGATTCCTAAAGAAACCTTTACTGACAGTTTCCAGAAGCTTTATGAATGTTGCCAAGAGTGTGTTTGTGAAGGATGGTGATTATTTTGAAGGCCAATAAAAGTAATTCTCTTCTGTTTTGTTTGATGAATGATATCAGAAAACAAACTTTTTAGACACACCTCGTATATATACTGTATACACTTTGTTTTATATAAAATGTAGCATTTGTAGAAATGTTTAATTCTTTTTGATCTTCTGATGTAGACATCAACCCCACCAAATCTAATACTTTACTTTTGGATAAAAGGCATTGAACTGATTCACCCTCCTGCTTCTAGTTTTCTTGAACCTATATGGTCTCTGCGGGGGTCATAACAAAAGTGTTGATCTCTTCTAGCCAGATTTCACAGTATCTTAGTCTTATACTATATGAAGAGAATGGGGATTCGGTTGTGATTCCATCATTTGACTTTGCAGTGGCAGCATAAGTTTGGTGAAAACTGGGAATTCTGTTGGGCAGATCTTATTTACTTACAGAAAGGCATAGATTTACTTCCTTCTGGTTGTAGTTCTTGGCAATTCTTTTCTTGAAAGCTTTAACTGCATCTTTTGGCCTGGAAAGAGAGAGATTATGTTTTATTAAAGCGAATGTCAGGGCAAAGCATGGCATGTGTACAGACCTGTCAGGCTGTAATGTTAGGATTTGGGTGGGTGGCAGGTGAGGGGGCGCTAAACCGCGGCCTTCACTTCTTGTCCCAAAGCCAAAACAGAATGTGAGAAGAAATCCATCCAAAGCAAAGGGAATCCATGGATGTTACAAGAGTCACCAGAACTAGTGTCCCATTGGAATATTTCCTCTTCTATTCCTGTAATGGCGACGAGCCAAATTTTTGGATTTTCTTCACTTTAATTTTTTGTGACAATGGAAAACTAAGACATATAGGGGTTGATTTACTAAAGGCAAAAAGACTGTGCACTTTGTAAAGTGCAGTTGGCCTCTCCTAGAGCAGTTGCTCCAGAGCTTAGTAAATGAGCAGAAGCTCTGCTGACTTCCATCATCCAATCATGTGCAGGCAAAAATTCAGTTTTTTTTAAAAAATTCCATGCATGTGATTGGTTACTCTTTGCAAAGTGCAGCCTTGCCTCATTTACTAAGCTCTGGAGCAATTGCACTTGCTGAGGGCAATTGCACTCTGCAAAGTGCACAGTCTATTTGCCTTTAGTAATCAACCCCATAGAGAGGGTGAATCTCTGTCGGGGACACAGACAGCAATAAAAAGCTGACAGGTCTTCAGGAGTTATGCAAATATCAAAATGCCTTGATGGGTTAATGTCGGTCTGAAGGAGCATGTGTTCATAGGCAGGCAGCATTTATATGGAGGCCACCCAAAGGTAATACCCTCATGTGAACCTGAGCCTCCATGATTGAAAGAACTGAAATCCAATGGATGAAAGCGGTGGGCCAGGGACGGTCAGGCTAGATGATGCTGGACATCTTCCATTCTGAAAATAAGGCTGCCTCTGCACATTTCGAGAAGCTCACAGTGTGCAGTGTAATCAGAGTAAGCCAGTTCAATACAAGAGAGGAGAAGAACAGCTCCTAGATGTTTTGGTCTACATTCCTATTTTATTTTTCATGTATCAAAATTTCTGTATTTACCCAGGACTATTCCCCGAGTATTATGGTTTTAGAAGGCAGTTAGAGATGAACTTGTTTTGTGCAATGTCTCATCGGATGGAGTGTAAGAAAGTAGTAAAATATTTATAAAAGAAATAACAACCATATTCTCCCATGTATAGCCGCTCCTTTATGTATTCCAGATGGCCGCCTGAGCACCGCTCCTTCTCAGAGTGATTGACATTCACAAGGCTCACAGCTTTGAAAATGTCTTCCATTAGACCCATATCCGTCTGTCCCCCTTCCCTGTACAATTTTTATTGTAGATCTGATATATTATACCTGTATACATGTATTGTACTTTTTATCAACTCATACTGTTTATTTTACCCTTAAAGTGTATATAAACTTCAACAATAATTTTCTCTTATTTGCACCCTTTTGGTCTGTTAAATATACCTGTAGCTAGGACTGGACTACAGAAATATGAAAAAAGAGATTTGTTCTCCTTATACTGAGACACTGAATTTATGCTGCATTATTCTCCTCCGACCAGCAGGGGAGAGCCAAATCTAGGCAGGCCTATACACTTCTATGCAGAATGCTGAGAGTTTTGGGAGGTGTAGTCCAAACCAACCATTATGTAACTGAACAACTGATTTTCTGAACTACAGATATGCTTTGGGGCAGGGGGAGGGGCCAAGGGGAAAACACTGTGGGAGTTCTAGGAGATGCAACCACTGGTTCTTGTATTCAGGGAGAGAAAACACAAACAAGAGGGGCGCACCGACCTCGTGCCATACCATTAAAACGTTTATTAAAATAATTAGATAAAATCCATATACTCATAAAACGGAGCAGGTGACAAGGCATACAATAGGAACACCTCAAACGGGGTAGACAGACAACACCTCAGCAGAGGGACTGGATGGTGTCCGTATGGCCAGGCTGACGCGTTTCCAGGTCAAACCCTCTTCATCAGAGCCTCGGGGAGACCATGCCATTTGGCTTCCTCTCTCTTTGCAGGCAGGAGACCCGAGTCTGAGATGTAGTTCCTATGTATACGTATTTATTAAATAGGTACCAGGGTGCTTTGAGAGTCTTTTTAAGGCCTCATACACAAGGGCGTCTGCAAAAAAATAAGCAAAACGTCGGGTCCGACGTTTTGAAAAAAAAACTGCGTTTTATGCGGCGTTTTGCATCGGCGTTAGTGAGCGTCGGCGTCAATAGGCGTTTTTTAAAAAAAAATCAGTCCTCTGCTATTTTTCAACCTAAAAACGTCGGAGTCAAAAAACGCCGGTTAACGCCTGTACGGCGTTAGTGAGAGTTTTGCCGATTAGCGTCGAAAAACGCCAAAACGCTACAGCCTCAGAACGCACTGCATTCTAAAAACAGCTCACTAACGCAGACGCCCTCTACTGCTCACAAACGCCGGTGTTTTTAGGGGGCCATTGAATAACATGGAGAGCTGCAAAAAACGCCTACAAACGCCGGCGTCAGAAACGCCCGTGTGTATGAGGCCTAAAGGTAAAAAAAAAATAATAGTTTATAACAGGTGTCTCCAAACTTTTTAAACAAAGGGCCAGTTTACTGTCCTTTAGATTTTAGGGGGGGGCAGACTGGCTAGTGGAATGTTTTGGCGTCAGTGGGAGTAAACAATGCCCAATCATTTGTATTAGGAGCAGTAATAGTGCTCCATCATTGACATCAGTGGGAGGAATAGTGTTCCATCATTGGTGTCAGGGGGAAGAATAGTGCCCCATCGTTGGTATCAATGGGAGAAATAATGCCCCATCATTGGTGTCAGTGGGAGGAATAATGCCCCATCGTTGGTATCAATGGGAGGAATAATGCCCCATCATTGGTGTCCATGGGAGGAACAGTGCCCATCATTGGTGTCAATGGGAGGAATAGTGCCCCATCATTGGTATCAATGGGTGGAATAGTAAATCATCATTGGTGTGAGCGGGAGGAATAGTGCCGCATCATTGGTGTCAATGGAAGGAATAGTGCCTCATCATTGGTTTTAATCAGAAGAATAGAACCTATTATTGGTGTCAGTGGGAGGAATAGTGCCTCATCATTGGTATCAATGGGAGGAATAGTGTTCCATTCTTGCTGGCAGTGAAAGGACTAGTGCTTCATTGTCAGTGTCAGTGGCAGGAACTATGCCCATTGTTGCTGATGGTGAAGGAATGAATGCCCCAAAGACCGGATAAAAGCAAGCAAAGGGCCACATCCACCCCACGGGCCGTCGTTTGGAGACCCCTGGTCTATAACGACTGTAGTAGACAGTGACCATTTTAACAAACAAATGAATAGATGTGAAAACAAATCTGGGCTAAACCCTATTGCTTCTTTCTTGTAAAAAAAACATTGTCAGTGTTTGCCAACCCGGCCCACCAACCCCCCTATATTGACAAAACACTCAAGCACATACAAAAATGACAGCTAAAATGTGATTGGTAGTTGTGGAAAGCACACACCATCTTTTTTCCTCCTGTCCACATTACTGTGCACTCACCCATCAACCGTAGTGTTAATCCCATCACAGATGTTCATAAACTGGCCCCAGTCTTCTTCTTTGGTTCTTCCGGCTGTGTGTACCTCTGGAAAAGGAAACAACAAAGTTCATGGTAACATATCTGATGTGTAAGCAGTACATGAGAAAACATTAGATCATCAAAGCAAAAATGACTTCCCAAAAGAAGTCAATGGATGGTCCTTTGACCATTTCTGACCACCCAGCCATCATTTTTAGACTTGGTGATACATAACAACCAGAAACGACTGCTTGATACAATCAGTAACACTTCTTATAAGAGGCCCGAAACAAAAAAATAATGATAGGTGAAGGTCAAACATGACAGGGGACAGGGGAAACAAAGAGATATAGGATTCACTTCAAAGATCAGGAGATCTGAGGTTACTTACCAGGATAGGCTAATTTGAAGATGGGCTGTGGGGGGTGTACAAGGAGTGATTGGAAAAGTCTCCACAAAATCAGAAGCATCAAATGAGCAAGAAACTTCCCACCTCCCGTCCTACATTTAGATCGGTTCTATTGGTGGTCATAGTGGCCAGTTGGGGTCTTCAGAGGTGTTCAAAAATTTACTGTGAGAGCTCCTATTAGGGACCCATCTAAGGTACGGTGTCCTCTGTTGAATCCTAGTTAATGGTGGGTTAACGGGGAAGGTGGAACATGATGGGGGCATCTGCGGAGTGTTGGGATTGTCCCCGAGCTGGTGTGGTGTGGCTGGGGATCTGATGTTGATTCTTTTGTGCCGCTAAAGATTGGAAACCTTTATGTCATATTGTTGTTATCATTATTGTTTCTGTTTTTAAGGAATGTTTTATATTTTGGTTATTTTGTTAATAAATGACCACTATGGCCAAAAATGTGTAGAGCCCCCATAGTATAGGTGCGATTTTTTTAGCAGGATTTTGCTATGTGAGGTAAAATTTAGTCAGGCTTGACTGTAGGTGCAGGGCTGAATATTTTGATCTGGGCCGGGAGGAGAAGCTCAGGGAGGATTGAGTTGGTTCAACAGATGAGGTCACCGCGACCTCCCACTACTTTCTAGAAACCTGGAGGTCCCGGTGAGAGAGCTGGGAGATAGGTGGAGCCACCTGGAGTGTTCTAAGGAACCCTGACCAATCCCAAAGTAGGATTGGCAGGGGGCAGGCCTCCTTAAATACTCTGAGTCAGCTCAATCTGGAGGAGAAGTGTCGGGTGGAAGTCTGGAGATATAGCAGAGGCGCTGTGGGGGCCTCTACCTGAGAGGTCTCCCCCATCTGGAAGGGGTGACCTTGAGGCCCGGAGGTTCAGGTGCAGCCAGGAGTGGTGGTGATTCCTTGTGTCACACAGGGGAACAGCGGAGGTGCTATACAGTGGGAGACTATAAAGTGATCCAACAGTTTGGTGAGTAACGGTCCCTGGGAACTGCAAGAGAAAGTTCTGGAGCAGGCTGGGAGATGAATAGTGGACAGTCTGTGGAAGCACCGGGAGCCAGTTCAGGGAGGGCGTGTCACTAAGGAAAAAGCAGGTCGGTGGGACCTGGAAGATGGATGGGCTGGGAGTTATAGTCCATCAAAGGCCCGGCTAGCACTCAAGTATTTTGCTACACATTTAGGAGTCCGTGATCCCTGGCCTGTAATGGGTGTTCCTGAGGTCCTGCTAATGCAGAGTAGGCCTCACCATGTGCTAACCGCGGTGAAGAGGAAGTAGAGAAGCTTGATAAATTTATTTTCGGGCTGGAAACTAAGTGATGTGCTGGAGAGAAGTAAAAGAGTGAAAATCTGCAAGTTCCGTGTTAGAGAGAGAACTGTAAAAGAAACGGTCAGCAAGTTGAGTGCTGGATAGTTGTGAGAAGTAACAGTCTGCAGAGGAATTGTCTGCAGTGAAAGTGCGCATATACAGGACTATATATGGAGTTCATGTATCATAATTCTTTAGGCATCCCACAGTCATCCCTTATCCCCATCCAAGTTATTTCCCCTAAATAAAACAACAAAGACAAGAGTTCAGTGTCTCTGGATGTGTGAAATATGGTGTGATTGAGGGCAGCTATAAGGTGAACCACTACTACCAGCCACTCTCAGGTGAGCACATGGCTACAACTGTACTCCAAATTAGTGATTGTTCGATAGAATGGGTAAGATTCAATGAAAATTGATCAATCCTGATGTACTGATGTCCTATCTCATTTCTTGAGCCCCTAACACGCCAGGACAGTACAAGTACCCCCAGATGACCTCCCTTTTGGAAATTAGACAGTACAAGATATTTCGTAAGAGGCATGGCAAGTTTTTCAAGTTGTAATTTTTTGGCAAAATTTTTTTGGAAAATGAAGAAATGAAAAAAAAAATTTTTTTTTCACATTTTTTTTTATACATACTGTCACCAGTGCAATACAGCGTCATCATATAACGAGTGTGGAGGTGATTGTAAACCCCCCCCCCCCAAAAACAAATGCCACAGCTAACCAAATGGTACAGATGGGCTGTGATGGGCCCTGTCTGTTCCATGTGATCATTGTGTCCCATCATTTGTGTCAGTGGGAGGAATAGTGCCCTATCATTGGTGTCAGTGGGAGGAATAGTGCCCCATCATTGGTGTCAGTGGGAGAAATAGTGCCCCATCATTGGTATCAGTGGGAGGAATAGTGCCCCATCATTGGTATCAGTGGGAGAAATAGTGCCCCATCATTGGTGTCAGTGGGAGAAATAGTGCCCCATCATTGGTATCAGTGGGAGGAATAGTGTCCCATCATTGGTATCAGTGGGAGGAATAGTGCCCCATCATTGTTGTCATTGGGAGGAATAGTGTCCCATCATTGGTATCAGTGGAAGGAATAGTGCCCCATCATTGGTATCAGTGGGAGAAATAGTGCCCCATCATTGTTGTCATTGGGAGGAATAGTGTCCCATCATTGGTGTCAGTGAGAGGAATAGTGCCCCATCATTGGTATCAGTGGGAGAAATAGTGCCCCATCATTGGTATCAGTGGGGGGAATAGTGCCCCATCATTGGTTTCAATGGGAGGAATAGTGCCCCATTATTTGTGTCAGTGGGAAGAATATTGTCAACTCATTGGTGTCAGTGGAAGGAATAGTGCCCCATCATTGTTGTCACTGGGAGGAATAGTGCCCCATCATTGTTGTCATTGGGAGGAATAGTGCTCCACCATTGGTGTCAGTGGGAGAAATAGTGCCCCAACATTGGTGTCAGTGGGAGAAATAGTGCCCCATCATCGGTATCAGTGGGGGAAATAGTGCCCCATCATTGGTTTCAATGGGAGGAATAGTGCCCCATTATTTGTGTCAATGGGAGGAATAGTGCCCCATCATTGGTATCAGTGGGAGGAATAGTGTCCCATCGTTGGTATCAATGGGAAGAATAGTGTCAACTCATTGGTGTCAGTGGAAGGAATAGTGCCCCATCATTGTTATAAATGGGAGAAATAGTGTCCCATCATTGGTGTCAGTGGAAGGAATAGTGCCCCATTGTTGGTATCAGTGGGAGGAATAGCGTCCCATCATTGGTGTCAGTGGGAGGAACAGTTCCCCATCCTTGGTATCAATGGGGGGGGGGAATAGTGCCCCATCATTGGTATCAATGGGAAGAATAGTGCCCCATCATTGGTGTCAGTGGGAGGAATAGTGCCCCATCATTGGTATCAGTGGGAGGAATAGGGCCCCATCATTGGTATCAGTAAGAAGAATAGGGCTCCATCATTGGTGTCAGTGGTAAGAATAATGCTCCATCATTGATGTCAGTGAAAAGATTAGTGTCCCATTGTCAGTGTCAGGAACTATGCCCACTTTTGCTGACGGTGGAGGGATTAAAATGAGGGATCAAATGTGCAAAAAAACACATGACTGCGGTTTGGTTTGGTGCGTTTTCCACGCGTTTTCATGAACGTACACAGAAACATGCATTTCTTCCCAGAACAAAAACGTGTGAATGGGGCTTTAATGTAGAATTAAAACGTGTTTGTTTCTCATAAATATGAGTGTAACTTACTGATCTTTTTTTCTAGATGGGATGTTATATTTGATTTAATCCAAACTACACAAGGTGGGCTGGGCAGCATTGACATATTACTTTTTTATAACAAATTTTACATTTTTTATGTTAATTTTTTTTTTGGGCCTTCAATAAACTTTTTTTTGTCACTATCATCCTTCTAAATTGTATTTTTTTAACCACTTGCAGACCGCCCACCGCACATTTACTGCGGCAGGGCTGCCGCTTAGCGCCAGATCACGTACCTAGTACGCGATCTGGCACTTCCGAGTCTGGGGCGCACGCCGCTGGTGACCCGCTACCGCTGTGATCACACACACGGGTACCACGAAATCGATGTCCGCCGGCACCTGCATATTACACAGGACACAGGCAGAATGACAATCTGCTTATGTAAACAAGGCAGAGTGTCGTTCTGTCAGAAGGGAAGGTACTGATGCTGTGTTCCTGCAAAGCACAAACACAGATCTTTGCCTTCCCACAGTACAAGCACCTCCCCCACAGTGAGTAAGCACAGGCTAGGCACACAGTTAACCCTTTGACCGCCCCTGATGTTAACCCCTTCCCAGCCAGTGTTATTAGTACAGTGACAGTGCATATTTTTTAGCACTGATCACTGTATTAGTGTCACTGGTCCTGAAAAAGTGTCAGTAAGACCCCATTCACACTGAGGCAGTTTTCAGGAGTTTTGGCGCTAGAAATAGTGCCTGAAAACTGCTTCCCATGCCTCCCCAGTGTGAAAGCCCAAGTGCTTTCACACTGGGGCAGTGCGCTTGCAGGCCGGGAAAAAAAGTTCTGCTAGCAGCATCTTTGGGGCGGATTGGAATGAATGGGTAGCGCTTCCAAAGCACCTAAAAAGCACATCGGAAGCGCCGCAACACGGGCGCTTTTAACCCCTTCTTAACCCTTTCTTGGGGGTAAAAAGCTCCCTGCTGGCGGCCGAAAAGCACAGCTTAAACAGTGGTTAAGCACCGCTACAACTAGCAGCGCTTTACCGCTAACAGACCCGCCGCCCCGGTGTGAAAGGGGCCTTAGGTGTCAGATTTGTCTGCCGCAATATTGCTGTACCGCTATACGTCACGGATCGCCGCCATTACTAGTAAAAAAAAAAAAAAAAAATGTAAAAATAAAATATCACATAGTTTGTATTCGCTTACTGGGATTTTTTTTTTTACCAAAAATATGTAGCAGAATACACATTGACCTAAATTGATGAAGAAGTTTGATTTTTTACATTTTTTGTTGGATATATATTATAACAGAAAGTAAAAAATATTGTTTTTTTTCCAAAATTGTCAGTCTTTTTTTGTTTATAGCGTAAAAAATAAAAACCACAGAGGTGTTCAAATACCACCAAAGAAAGCTCTATTTGTGGGGGAAAAAAAAGACAAAAAATGTGGGTACAGCGTCGCCTGGTCATAAAGGGGGGTACATTTTCCGGAGGGTGGGTGGTTAAATCCTTACCGTTGCTCCTGAGAACTGTTCTAGTTGCATCAATCAGACCTGCAATCACCCTCCGGGAACACTCTGTTCCCTGATATTAGTTCACTGTGCGCCCTTATGAGGTGGAATATCCTTTTTTCTCTGCATCTTCCTAAACCTCAGCCGCAGCCACAAGAAAATATGTTCGAGAAACTTCAGGCTTAATCCCAGAAGAGAAATCATTATTGCTTATTCAGAGCAAGAAACCAAAGTCCCAATCCACCCCCAGCACTGGAAGTTCTAATTCTGGTCAAACACGACAGATAAAATGAAAGAAAGGAAATTTCATATCGATGTCCCAAAAAAAACAATATAAAACTGGTCTTTGGATATTTGATTTACTGAAAGACCAATAAAATGTGCGTTATTCCTTGCCTTCGGGTTTATTATGTGCAAATGACAAAGTCCCATAACAGAACACTGAGGATGTAATGTAAATGCAATAGACTCAATTCACAAATCTTTAACACAAGGATAAGGCTCTCTGATTTAGCTATATGACTGTCATTTTCAAATCTCATTGGACTCAGCCGAAAATAACTGTCACTTTTTTGAAATAAGTATACTTACCCTGATGTGTTCGCTTTGTGAACTGATTTGAATAGGGGGAATTAGCAAAGAAGAAGGGCTTTAACCCATTCATGCCTAAGCCTATTTCTGGCACTTGTTGCTTACAAATTAAAATCCGTATTTTTTGCTAGAAAATTACTTAGAACCCCCAAACGTTATATATATATTTATTTATCAGCGACCCTAGACAATAAAATGGCGATCGTTGCAATATTTTATTGGTCTTTCAAACGCAATTTTTTTGGGGAAAAAAGACACTTTCATGAATTAAAAAAAAACAACTAAACAGTAAAGGTAACCCAATTGTTTGTATTATGGGAAAGATGATGTTACGCAGAGTAAATTGATACCTGACATGTCATGCTTTGAAATTGCGCACACTCGTGGAATGGCGACAAACTACGGTACCTAAAAATCTCCATCGGCGGCGCTTTAATAAAATGTAATGGTTACAAGGTTGCAATTACAGAGGAAGTCTCTTGCTAGAATTATTGCTCTCGGTCTGACGATCACAGTGATACCTCACATGTGTGATTTGAACAACGTTTACATTTGCGGATGCAACTTACATATGCGTTTTCTTTGCTGCGCAAGCACGCGGGGACGGGGGGGGGGGGGGGTGGGGGACGGGGTTGGGGCGCTTTAAACATTTTTTTTTCTTATTTATTTTATTTTTATTTATTTTTTTTACATTGTCCCTTTAAAAAAAAATCTGATCCCTTTTATTGCTATCACAAGAAATGTAAACATCCCTTGTGACAGTAATAGGCGGTGACAGGTACTCTTTATGGAGGGATCTGGGGTCTAAAAGAGCCCAAATCCCTACTTTGCATGTTAAAGTATTCAGATCGCCAAAATTCTGCGTTTCTAAATACTGACATTTTTTTTTTTAATCGGCGCCATTGGCACCGGAGTAAACCAGAAGTGACTTTTTTACATTGGAAACCCAATCAGAGCTGAATACGACTTTGTTCGGGTCTCAGCCTAAGTGGCAAATGCGCCGGCATGTGGCTCGGGCCTCCAGGTGGAACGAGAGGCTCGGGAAGAGCGGCGGAAGGCGGTGGGCCTCCCGTTCCTTTATGATAACAGCCGAGCCGGTTTTAGCTGAACTGGGCTATAATACATTCTCATTTTATTAACCACTTTGCACCCACACTATAGCTGAAAGCTGGCTACAGCGCGGGCTTAAAATGCAAAGAGGACATACATGGATATCCACCCATTCTTGCACTGCCCGCGCACCACAGGGGGTGCACACGCGGTGCGCTGTGTGATCACAGAGTACACCAGTGCTGCTGATCAGTGCCCTCCAGTTCCACTAATTAGTGCCCACCAGTTCCACCTATCAGTGCCCAACAGTACTGCTAATTAGTGCCCACCAGTGCCACCTATTAGTGCCCATCAGTGCTGACAATCAATACCCATCAGTGCCTTATCATCAGTGCCCACCAGTGCCATGTATCAGTGCCCATTAGTGCCACCTATCAGTACCCATCAGTGCCACCTATCAGTGGCCATCAGTGCTACCTATCAGTGCCACCCATTAGTGCAGCCTCATCAGTGCCGCCTATCAGTGTCCATCAGTGCCGCCTCATCAGTGCCCACTAGTGCCCCCTATCAGTACCCATCAGTGCTGCCTATCAATGCCCATCAGTGCCCCATCATCAGTGCCTCCTGATCAGTGCCCACCAGTGCCACCCATTAGTGCAGCTTCATCAGTGCCCACCAGTGCTGCCTCATCAGTGCCCATCAGTGCCACCTATCAGTGCCCATCAGTGCTGCCTCATCAGTGCCCATCAGTGCTGCCAATCAGTGCCTCATCATCAGTGCCACCTATCAGTGCCCATCAGTGCTACCTATCTATCCGCCGTGACTACTCCGACGTGATTACCCACCGTGACT
>BLSH010560379.1:203280-221089 GCA_018402905.1 Glandirana rugosa | reverse complement strand
ACCCTAGACCCCCTATTCGGGGGTGGGTGTCTGGGGCTGTTGGTGGCGGGTCCAAACAGCCCTTCTCCTGGAACCGACGTAGTTGTACCCTTCTTCCCCGAAACCCCACCCCCCACATCTCGTTCGTGGGTGTGGTACAACTCCCGTACGCCGGACCAGCGTGCCCCCCCCCCCAGTCCATACCAGGCCCTTCGGGTCTGGTATGGATTTTAAGGGGAACTGCATGCCAAAATTTAAAAAAAAAATTGACATGGATCCCCCCCCAAAATCCATACCAGACCCTTATCTGAGCATGCAGCCTGGCAGGGCAGGATGGAGGGCTGAGCGAGAGCCCCCCCCATCCTGAACCATACCAGGCCGCATGCCCTCAACATGGTGTGGGTGCTTGCTCTACACCCCCCACCCCAAAGCCCCTTCTTCCCATGTTGATGCAGCCAAGGTCCTCTTCCCGACAAACCTGGGCGGTGGTTGTCGGGGTCTGTGGGTGGGGGCTTATCCCCCAGATCCCAGCCCCCCCCCATGGGAATGGGTATTGGGTACATTGTACCCATACACCAAAAAAGTGTCAAAAAAGTAAAAACCACAGGAGACCGTTTTGGACAATTCCTTTATTAAAAAAGAAAAAAACAAAAAAAAAGTGTCCCGCGATGTAATCCACCTCAATCACGACACCCGACGACCTGAAAAATAGAACAACTGAAAAAAGCTCCTCCTCAATGGGAGGGCTCCCGCGACTGCTGTCTTTTTCGGTTTGACAACTCATATATAGGCAAGGGCTGGGCCACTCCGTGACATAACCGGATGGCCCAGTCCCCTTTTGACGTCACATGACGCCAGAAGGGGCAGGGTCACATGGTTAAGTCACCAGGTGGCCCCCTCCCTAGCCTATATAAGAGCTGTCAAACTGAAAAATGACAGCAGTCAGCGGGAGTCCTCCCATCGAGGAGGAGCTTGTTCAGTTGTGTTTATTGGGTCGTCGGGCGCCATGATTGACGTGGATTACATTGTGGGACACTTTTTTTTTCTTTTATTAATTTTTTGATACTTTTTTGGTGAATGCGTAGGAGTACAATGTACCCGATACCCATTCACATGGGTGGGCTGGGATCTGGGGGCTCCCCTTGTTAAAGGGGGCTTCCAGATTCTGATAAGCCCCCCCGCCCGCAGACCCTGACAACCACTGGCCAGAGTTGGTGGGAAGAGGCCCTTGTCCCCATGGACCCCAAAGCACCCTCCCCATGTTGAGGGCATGTGGCCTGGTATGGTTCAGGAGGGGGGGCTCGCTCGCACCCCCACCCCATCCTGACCTGCCAGGTTGCATGCTTGCATAAGGGCCTGGTATGGATATTGGGGGGGGGGACCCCATGCCGTTTTCATAATTCTGTCATAGGGTTCCCCTTAACCACTTCAATACAATGTGTTATATATATATATACACATACACACTACACTGCCTGACTGCACACTACACTACACTACCTGCCTAATCTCCATTCATTGACTATATACGGCCGCCGTGTAAGCATCAGCCTTATATAGTGTGGGGTGTGGACTTAGCACCCTGCCTTTGGCCAATCATAACTCTCATAGAACATTGCGCTGTGATTGGCCAAAGCATGCAGGTCATGGGCATGCTTTGGCCAATCAGCGGCCGTCAATGCACTGCGATCTCGCAATGCATTATGGGGCGTTCCACGGTGTTCGAATTTGCCGGGAATGCCCCGTATGTTTGTTTGTTCGTTCGCAGAATTGTTCAGCAGATGTTCGAGTCAGCCAGCCAATCCCTAGTAAGAGGTCAAGTATGGAGGTGAGCTCTGATCTATCCTGGTCATATGTCCACAAGACACAAAAAGGCAATTTTTCCTGAGCCAGTGAGGAGGGAGAGAGCTGGGAGAGCAGCGTCTCTCGTGCACATCACTGGATCAAGATCAGGCTAAGTTAAGTATTAGGTGGGGCTGGGGGGGGGCTGCATGCGGAAGGTTTTTTACCTTCATGCATAGATTGCATGAAGGTAAGAAAACCTTCTGTCTTTAGATTAACTTTAAGGTCCTGAATCATAAGTCAATGCTTTTTCAGGGCCAACAATCCCCCTTCATTGGGGCTTAAGATGAAAAGTACAAAAGATAGGTGCTGCGCTCATAGGTGATCACATGGAGGCAATAAGCCTCATAAATCATGAGTGGACTTCATAGTCCTTGAACCCAAATATTCATGTGAATAAAGTAAAGTAATGTGTACAAATCAAGAAATATACAGTGAAGCAAAATAATACTATTCAAAGAACATTAGTCATTCACCAACAGAACAAATCTTCCAAGGTGCACTGGGGCATACTGGAAGGCTGTGTTCTATTGGTGAAGGACTAATGTTTAGCCCACTACGATCCGGTGCTGGAGGATAACACTGCTGACCCCTGGAGGCATCTTTCCTGATGGCCACCACCGAGGTTACCAGGTTACCATTTGGATTATCTCTGTGGCGTGATCCACACAAGCGTGATTGATCCACTGATCGTACGATCTAGTGGGTCCAACTTTTCCCGTTAAGAGTCTGTCTTATTCACCTGTTGGTCATAGGAGGTTCCACTGTCTAGTTGTCTTCACCTCTTGTCTCCAGAAGCTGATGAAGACCTCTTTTGCCCATTTTTCAGCTTAGATTATCTTTTGGCCTGTGTGGGACTTTCTTTGCTTTCTTTATTATTTTGCTTCACTGTATATTTTTGATTTGTACACATTATTTCACTTTATTCACATGAATATTTGGGTTCAAGGACTATGAAATCCGCTTATTGCCTTCATGTGACCACCTATGAGCGCAGCACCTATCTTTTGTACTTTTGTTTATGCATTATTGGATCTAATGCGGTGTGTGCAGCTGATTTCACCCTTTGCGCATTAATCTTTGTGTCAATGCTTAACATAAGATTCTATCTGAAGACTCCAGGAGTGTATTCTGAATCAAAGAAAGATCATTATTAGTTGTAGTAATGTGTGATCAAGATAGTTCCCCAGGAGTTTTGAGATAGGGTCCTATAGTAAACATTATCCTTTACATCTTAAGTCTTGGTGAAGGGAGATGGTTGAGCTTGAAACAAATTATCTTCGCGTTGTCACTGTATGATCTACAATAAATGATTATGGACTCTTAGGAACGCCGACAGGTGCTTTTTTTTCATCTGGATTTCTCAACTTGGGATACCATTACCCAGGGGAGGGTTGGCAGCCTTAGGCCTGGGGGGCAAGTCTACTCAAGTGGCCCATTGAACCATCGAATCAGCTCACCATCCATGCCCACCTAGTTTTAGAACGGATATTGATGTTATGAAGCAAGACAAATATGATACAATGTGGTAACTTTATTAATATTAACCCCTTCCTTACCGGGCACTTAAACCCCCCTCCTGCCCAGACCAATTTTTGGCTTTCAGCGCTGTCGCATTTTGAATGACAATTGCGCGGTCGTGCGACGTTGCACCTAAATAAAATTTGCGTCCTTTTTTCCCACAAATAGAGCTTTCTTTTGGTGGTATTTGATCCCCTCTGCGTCATTTCTGATCGCCGCTATAAACAAAAAATGAGCGACAATTTTGCAAAAAAGAACAATATTTTTTACTTTTTGCTAAAGTACAAATCCATTAAAAAAATTATTCATCAGTTTTGGCCGATATATGTTCTTCTACATATTTTTGGTAAAAAAAAAAAAATCGCAATCGGCGTATATTGATTGGTTTGCGCAAAAGTTATCGCGTCTACAAACTGGGAATTGATTTCTGGCGTTTTTATTATTATTTTTTTTTTTACTAGTAATGGCGGCGATCTGCGATTTTTATTGGGACTGCGATATTGGGGCGGACATGTCGGACATTTTTTACACATTTTTGGGACCAATGACATTTATACAGCGATCAGAAATTTAAATGTCCACTGATTACTGTGTAAATGTCATTGGCAGTGAAGGGGTTAACCTGCAGGGGGCAGTGAAGGGGTTAAATATGTTCCCTGGCTGTGTTCTAACTGTGGGGGTGGCAGGGCTGGCCAGGACATAACAGATCTAACTGATCCCAGTGACAGGGATCAGTAGATCTGCTTGTCCCCTGTCACAGAACGGGGAACCACCGTGTTTACAACGGCGGTTCCCCGTTCTGAGGCTCCTAAAAGTGATCGTCGGGTCTCGGGCGGACATCGAATCCGCCCGACCCACGGGCACGCTCGCGCAGCGTGCGGCGCGTGCGCGCCGCCGCTGCCGCCAGGGGGCGCGCTGGAGCATGCGCAGAGGAGGACGTCCATGGACGTCCTCCCGGCATTTCAGATCCACGCTGGAGCCGTATTTTGGCAATAGCGCGCATCTGAAGTGGTTAATAGCAACAAAGGAGGATTAACAAAAATAATGCATCAATGCAGCTCATCAGTGCCCAACAATGCAGCCTCACCAGTGCCCATCAGTGCAGCCTTTTAAGTGCCCATCAATGCAACCTCACCAGTGCCCATCAATGCAGACTCACCAGTGCCCGTCAATGCAGCCTCACCAGTGCCCGTCAATGCAGCCTCACCAGTGCGTATCAGCTCAGCCTCATCAGTGCCCAACAATGCAGCCTCATCAGTGCCTATCAAATGCAACCTGATCAGTGCCCATCAATGCAGCCTCATCAGTGCCTATCAAATGCAACCTGATCAGTGCCCATCAATGCAGCCTCGCCAGTGCCCATCAGCACAGCCTGATCAGTGCCAATCAGTGCAGCCTGAACAGTGCCCATCAATGCAATCCGATCATTGCCCATCAATGCTGCCTCACCAGTGCCCATCAGCACAGCCTGATCAGTGCAGCCTGATCAGTGTCCATCAATGCAGCCTCACCAGTGCACATCCAATGCAGTCTGCAATGTAGAGAAAGGAGAGTAGAGAAAGGAGAGCCGCCGGATTACACAGAGCGGGGATCGGCCGCTTACCTGGCGAGGCAGCTGTCATATGAAGTCCCGCCTCCTGGGCCGGCTCCTATGATAGACAACACCAGTGTGTTGTCTATTATAGAAGCTGGTCCAGGAGGTAGGACTTTGTAAGCGGGAGATCCTCGCTCTGTGTAATCTGGCGGCGCCCCCCCCCGAGGCAGCCCAATGGGCCGAGCGGGATCCATGGTAGGGCCGGTCCTGGGCGCCCCCCCTTTGCCTGCAGTTAGTTGGTGGCTGCCCCCCGGCCCCTACTTCCTTCCTCCACAAGAAGAAAAAAGTGTGAGCGGGCTGTGGCCACCGGCCATTTTGAATGTAAGTTAGGGTGGCCTGGGGGGAAATTGCCACCCTGCCCCACCAGCCCAGCCCTCCCCTGCCATTACCCCTTGGAGGGTGGTAGAGCTGCCAAAGTTTAGTTATCAAGTCCAACCAACACCTCCTATATGACAAAAAAAAATGCAAGCCCAGCATCTCACAACCACTTTGTCATAGCAATAAAACATGGGATACATGTTCTCGTATTGGTGATGGGGTCATTCACAAACATTGGTTATCAATTAAACTGATTCACTTTGGTGAGGTTGCTCACATTCATCAGAATTACCCCAAGAAGAGGGGAGTCCTAAGAGAAGTTTAACTTTGTAGAAGGTAGTAATGGTGGCACACCAAAGATCATAGAGTCCAGTAAAGTTTTTAATGCAATAATTGGAAATCCAACGTGTTTCGGGGGCTCAGACACTCCTCCAATATATCTTTTGGTAAACAGTGCCATAAATATGTCTTATCATTCACTATAGTAAAACTTTGAGATCAAAGTGACTGCCCACGGCTGTTAATTGATTGTATTGATATGGAAAAGCAAGAATAACATTTAGCATGTATGTTGTAACCTTAAATAGACTGAAGTGATGAGTCAGCTGTAATATTACTTCTGTTTGTTCCTGAAAAATGTTCTATGTTAGGTATTCAAGCGTGATGAATGAAAAGTTGAACTACTGCAACTGTGCCAGTTTCTACAGGGCCAAACCAGGACTCATTCCACACAGGATCAAGCCTGAACTTGCTGAAAGGTTTCGTAAGCTAATCCTTACGGAAGTATGACAAAGGGTGTTGAAAGTCCTAGTTAATTTTCTTTGGAAAGCAGCAGCAGATTCAGTAAAAAACCCTGTTCCCTGCCATTATGCTGTAGAAAAGAAGCCCTCTTCTCTGTGAGGAACCAGTGGTCTCTGTGCAGAGGTCCAACACTTCCCCTGCTGAGGTAGAACCCGAGTTCTGCGATCAGAAAGGACAAGGGTACCTCAGAGCTCAACAATCCTGTACATACCTCCCAACTTTTTGAGATGGGAAAGAGGGACACCTATTAGCAAAAGTATGTAGGCATCGGACACACCCCCTGCCATGCCCCCTTAATGGAGAATTATACAAAAAATGATTGGTTTAACCCACAAGTGCTTTTTTTGACCACTATTATTCCTTTGTATTGGCTTTTGGAATTTACAAAAGCAGCAATTTTGAGACTGGATAAAAGGTTTAGCACTGGGAAACACTTTTTTGAAAGATAAAAAGCGCATTTTATATACAAGTATATAGATCAGACCAAAATGAGGGACAAATGAGGAGGAAAGAGGGACAGAGGGACTTTGTTCCAAATCAGGGACAGTCTCTCGAAATCAGGGACAGTTGGGAGCTATGCATAGTTCCCACGTATACCTCCCCCACTTATAGCTGGGAACAAATGATGACCGACACCAATCTGGAGAATATTTGGCCAGGTTGGTCATTTATTAACAAAATAAACAAATATAACGTTCCTTAAAACAGAAACAATATACATAATCCAGTACCCATAACCTAAAAGGTTGCCAGTCTTGGGAGGCACCAAAGAACCAAAATCAGGTTATGTGTCTGCGTTACTAGATAAGGATCCCCAGCCACGCAACCATGGCTCAGGGACAAACACACTTCTCCACAGAAACCTCACTGCTATCACTTCCCAGTTAATCCCATTAACTGGGATCCAACAGAGGATGTCATACCTTATATGGGTCACACTCTGAACTGTTCAACAAATTTTAAAGCCTCAACTGCCAAGGCTTTAACCCCTTCAATACCGGGCTATAGTAATATGACTTATATGGGTCACATGGTTTCAGCAAGTGAAATGCATGCTCAATCGGATTCAGGTCAGGTGATTGACTTGGCCATTGCATAACATTCCACTTCTTTCCCTTAAAAAACTCTTTGGTTGCTTTCACAGTATGCTTCAGGTCATTGTCCATCTGCACTGTGAAGCGCCGTCCAATGAGTTCTGAAGAATTTGGCTGAATATGAGCAGATAATATTGCCCCAAACACTTCAGAATTCATCCTGCTGCTTTTGCCAGCAGTCACATCATCAATAAATACAAGAGAACCAGTTCCATTGGCAGCCATACATGCCCACGCCATGACACTTCCACCACCTTGCTTCACTGATGAGGTGGTATGCTTTGGATCATGAGCAGTTCCTTTCCTTCTCCATACTCTTCTCTTCCCATCACTCTGGTACAAGTTGATCTTGGTCTCATCTGTCCATAGGATGTTGTTCCAGAACTGTGAAGGCCTTTTTAGATGCTGTTTGGCAAACTCTAATCTGGCCTTCCTGTTTTTGAGGCTCACCAATGGTTTACATCTTGTGGTGAACCCTCTGTATTCACTCTGGTGAAGTCTTCTCTTGATTGTTGACTTTGACGCACATACACCTACCTCCTGGAGAGTGTTCTTGATCTGGCCAACTGTTGTGAAGGGTGTTTTCTTCACCAGGGAAAGAATTCTTCAGTCTTCCTCCACAGTTGTTTTCCATGGTCTTCTGGGTCTTTTGGTGTTGTTGAGCTCACCGGTGCGTTCTTTCTTTTTAAGGATGTTCCAAACAGTTGATTTGGCCACACCTAATGTTTTTGCTATCTCTCTTATGGATCTTATATTGAGAGTTGACAGCAACAGATTCCAAATGCAAATAGCACACTTGAAATTAACTCTGGACCTTTTATCTGCTCCTTGTAAATGGGATAATGAGGGAATAACACACACCTGGCCATGGAACAGCTGAGCAGCCAATTGTCCCATTACTTTTGGCCCCTTAAAAAGTGGGTGGCACGTATACAAACTGTTGTAATTCCTACACCCTTCACCTGATTTGGATGTAAATACCCTCAAATTAAAGCTGAAAGTCTGCAGTTAAAGCACATCTTGTTCGTTTCATTTCAAATCCATTGTGGTGGTGTATAGAGCCAAAAAGATTAGAATTGTGTCAATGTCCCAATATTTATGGACCTGACTGTATATGTGTAATTTATGTTTCTAGAATGCCTGACTGTGCTCCCTGCAGGTTGGACCTCTGTATGTGGCCATGCTGTGTATAAGTCTCACAAATGTGGTATCGCTATACTCAGAAGGAGTAGCAGAATGGATTTTGGGGGGTAATTTTTGCTATGTACATGCTATGTGTTAGAAATATCTTATAAATTGACCACTTTGTATAAAAATAAGAGTTTTCATTTTCTTTCCACGTTTTTCGAAGACTTGTGGAAAAAAATGAACCATTCAAAAGACTCATAATGCCTCATAGAATATACGTTGGAGTGTTTGCATTCCAAAATGTAGTCATTTTGTGGGTAATTTTCCTGGTGCTCCAGGGCTTTCAAAAGTGTAATAGGTCGTTAGGAAATTAGATGTCTAATTTATGCTCCTAGAACGTCTGACGGTGCTCCCTACATGTTGGGCCTCTCTATGTGGCCAGACTGTGAAAAAGTCACACACGTGGTATCGCCATACTCGGGAGGAGTGGCAGAATGTATTTTGGGGTGTAACTGGAAATATGCATATGCTGTGTGTGAGAAATAACTTGTTGTTATGACAATTTTGTGTAAAAAAAATCAAATAATAATTTCTTAATGTTTCCAAGAATTGTGGGAAAAAAATAAAACTTCAAAAAACTCGCCATGCCTTTTACTAAATACCTTGGAATGTCTGCTTTTCAAAAATTTGGGGGTATTTGTACTTTCCTGACATCTCAGGGCGTCAAGAAATGAGATAGGCAGTCAGTACATCAGGTGTGATCAATTTTCAATGATTGGCATCATAGATTGTAGACTCTAAAGCCACGGGACGATGATCGTACGTACGATCGTCGCAAATCGTATGTTGGCTGTTGTATGTAGCAGACTGACTGCACTACACGATCGTACGTCCGCAGAAGAACGTTCAGGTGCATGTAATTAGCATCCGGCCATTCCTGACTTTGTAGCATGCGTGTTTTGCACAATACAACTTTGTTGTACCAACTGCTCTGTACACACAATACAATGGTCGTATGAGCACTTGTTGGTACGGACAAGTTTTCTAGTCTGCTCATACAACTCCCTTGTACGACCGTCGTATGTTCGACTGTTCAAATCGCGCATACGAACGATCGATTTCGCATACAACGGTCGTGAGTACGACCTGTTGTATACAACCGTCGAACCGTGTGTACGGGGCTTAACTTTCACACAGACCAAATAATATACACTTATTTGGGTTATTTTTTTTACCAAAGATATGTATAAGATAAGATATGTATAAGTTTTGGCCCAAATTTATGAACAAAAATTACTTATTTATCATAGAAACTAAAAAAAGTGTTTTTTTTTCAAAATTTTCGCTCTAGACCCCAGCAGCCCCACCTACACAGCAACCACCAGCCAATAAGGTAAACGACCACCCATCCAGCCTTATACAAAATTAACCCTCTCCTTTCTTGTTCCCCTGTCATGTGGCCCTTTGCCTATTTTTTTTATTTTGTTTTGCTTCAGGCCTATCTTGAGTTTTGATGGTTGCCCTGCTGCTCCGAGCAAACCTTATGCTCTCTGCTGATTGGAGAGCTATAGGTCAGTGGTGAAAGGGGGTGGGCAGATCTTTGCAGATGGACCGCTGCTTACACACAATGAATAAGGATCCTTCTTTACAGCATGCTAGCAGGAGACAGGCTTATCTATGCAAGGTGTGGCTGTTACAGCATATACATGCTGTTGGCAAGTCTAGCTCTTTGTGACCTGTATGCCTGGCTGAGTAAACAGTTACAAAATGGATACTGTTTAGTAAAACACACATTTCTGCCTAAACTGTCTCCTAAGAGCTTCTGCATATTATGTGTACAATTGTGCACCAGAGGCGGCTCTAGGCTTTGTGAGGCCTTAGGCAAAACCTAGACATGAGGCCCCACTCACGCCCATAATGGGAAAAATTCAAGCAATAAAAAAAGTTAACTTTATAAATTGCAAATATTAAGAGCGTTGTGTCAGTACTCTCTATCTCGGTGCTGGTGTCAGTGTCAAATTAGGCGGTTGCGAGGCCCCTGTGAGTGCGAGGCCTTAGGCGACCGCCTAATTTGCCTAATTAGAGAGCCGCCTCTGTTGTGCACAATCAATTTTTCAGAAGAGAGAAAGAAGAGAGAGAGAAAAAAAGAAGATACTAGTTTTGGCTCCTTGTCTCTTATATATATTATATGAAAGGACATCATAAATTCTCAGTTTCCTTTTAACCACTTGCCGACCGCCGGACGTCCAAAGACGTCCTTGTCTTTTAGCATTGATATCTGAATGATGCCGGCACCTACAGGCACCATTCAGATATTTTAATCCACCGGCGATTCTCTGCACCATAAGAACGATCTCCCGGGGACGCCCATGCCATCGGCGGCCCGGAGAACAGATCCGTCGCCGGCGGAACTTGAGCGTAGAGATGACTGATGACCAGATGGTCACCAGTCATCTCTATGTGCCTCGGAGGTCCAGGCGCGACTTATTACATCACGTGATGTAAACAATATCCGTGAACTCGGTTGAAAAGACCGAGTTCGCTGTTTTTTTTTCTGATCTCGGTATTTCCAGCCAAGAGGAGAGATGTGGGGTCTTATTGACCTCATATCTCTCCATAAAGAGTACCTGTCACGCACTATTCCTATTACAGGGGATGTTTACATTCCTTGTAATAGGAATAAAAGTGATAAAAAAAAAAAAAATTAAAGAGAAAGTGTAAAAATAAAAAAATAAAGGTAAAATAAATAATAATAAAAAAAAAATTAAAGCGCCCCATCCCCGCGAGCTCGCACACAGAAGAGAACGCACATGTAAGTCACACCCGCATAAGTAAACGGTGTTCAAATCATACATGTGAGGTATCGCCACGTGCGTTAGAGCGAGAGCAATAATTCTAGTACTAGACCTCCTCTGTAACTCTAAGGCCTCATACAATTGGCATTTTGCATCGGCGTTAGTGAGCGTTAGTGAGCGTCGGCATCAATAGGCGTTTTTAAAAAAAAATCATCCCTCTGCTATTTTTCAACCTAAAAACGTTGGCGTCAAAAAACGCCGGTTGACACCGGTACGGCGTTAGTGAGCGTTTTGCGGCGTCGAAAAACGCCAAAACATTACAGCCTCAGAACGCGCTGCCCGTAGGTTCTAGTTTCAGCTCACTAACGCCGAAGCCATCTACAGCTCATAAACGTCTGCGTTTTTATGGGGCCATTGACTAACATGGAGAGCTGCAAAAAAACGCCAGAAAACGCCGGCGTCAAAAAACGTCCGTGTGTATGAGGCCTAAACATGTAACCAGTAAAATTTTTTAAAGCCTCACCTATGGAGATTTTTAAGTACCAAAGTTTGGCGCCATTTCACGAGTGGGCGCAATTTTAAAGCGTGATATGTTGGGTATTTATTTACTGGGCGTAACATCCTCTTTCACAATATATAAAAAAATTGGGCTAAGTTTACTGTTCTGTTTTTTTTTTAATTCATGAAACTTTTTTTTTTTAAAAAAAGGCGTTTGAAAAATTGCTGCGCAAATACTGCGTGATATAAAAAGTTGCAATGACCTCCATTTTATTCCCTAAGATCTCTGCTAAAAATATATATATATTTTCTAACAAAAAATTATGATTTTTACATTAGGTTTAGGAGAGAAGTGTCAGAATTGGCCTGGTGGCAAAGTGGTTAATTAATTGATTTATCCTTCACAGCTAACCTCCACTGCCAGCTATTGTATTCAAGAAAAAGTAGACATGACCAAAATTGGCAGGGGGGCTTGATCTAATGACCTTAGCAGCTCCACAACAAGGCAAAGGGTCCCCCAAGAGGTAGGAGCCACTGGTTTGAGAATTCCAGGTAAAACTGAAAAAATGAGTTTTGGATGGATGAGCGAGTTTGAGGTGGACATTGACTGGCCTGCACAGAGGCCTGACCTCAACCCGATAGAACACCTTTGGGATGAATTAGATTGGAGACCGAGAGCCAGGCCTTCTCATCCAACATCAGTGCCTGACCTCACAAATGCACTTCTGGAAGAATGGTCAAACATTCCCATAAACACTCCTAAACCTTGTGGACAGCCTTCCCAGAAGAGTTGAAGCTGTTATAGCTGCAAAGGGTCGGCCAACTCTTGAACCCTATGGACCAGGGTTGCCAACCGCCAGTAAATTTACTGACAGTTTGTAAAAATCAGTGATTTTTACAACTGCCTATGAATATCAGGGTCTGATAATTTGTCGTGCTGTGCTGATTTTTTAAGTGTAAACCAATCAAATTACATGATATGGGTATTGCCAGTGTTTCCATGTTGTGTTTGAATATCAATTGCCTTCGTTTTTATTGGGAGTTCTGTTATTTTTCAGGTTGCCAGTAAAAAATGTTCTCCGCCAGTAAATTTTCCATGTTTTGCCAGTAAAAAATGCTGCGGGAGGTTGGCAACACTGCTATGGACTAAGACTGGGATACCATTAAAGTACATGTGCACGTAAAGGCAGGTGTCCCAATACTTTTGGTAGTATAGTGTATGTGAACCCAGCCTTAAAAAAGAACCCCAACTGAACACCCCAATTTTTTTTGACACACAATAGGGGTGTAAATGGACGATTTCTATCAAAGACCCCAAGGAAAACAATGATATTATCGAAAACTGCCTTTGTCGCTGAACAGTAACTCAATGGTGGAGTTACCCTCTAACATAGCAAAGAGGAGATATATTTATCTTCTCAAGGTTATTGTGTCTCAGACTGGGCCCATTATTCATCCCTGAATGACATCGGGAAATGTCATAAAAACACTGACGTTTAGCTGGAAAGAAAACTAGAGCAGCCGTTATGGATGGCATTAAACATATTTATTGGCCTGTATTTATTTGAGAGGAGTGCAAATCAACAGCAAAGAATCCATCTTATGTTACAGTGCTGTATAGGGTATTGGCTGGGTTAGTCACCTGTAATTTAAGGGGTCATTCCATTTATATCTATATTCCTGTTACAGGTCGTCGGGTGAATCACATGTGCTAAGAGCGGCAGTTAGTGGAAGTCTTATAGACGCATATTTATTTCTTTAAGTAGCTAGGGAATCTACAATGGCCAATACTTTTTGTTGCTTTGAATTAAGTAGGATAGGGTTAGCACCCCTGTCAGGTTTTTATTGATTATGCGCCTTGAAAGGTCAACCCATGGGAATTGGTCTGCAGAGAGTGTTTGTTTTTTGTCAATAAAAGAATCTGCTAATAATTGACAGATTAACCCTTTTTGGGGTTATACAAGATCCTTCCTGATCAGGGTTTAGATTTATTGTGCACGGCTAATCTGGATAAATGGTGATTCAGGGATCCAATTCTCATTAATTTATACTTATTAATCTATAGTTCAGAATTTGCTCAGTTAAAGTAGTACTAAAGACTATTTTTCCATAAACCAAGGTGTGTACAAAGGGCCACTTATATAGGGGGTAGCAACCACCCTCCTGTGTGGGGTCCAGGCCCCATATATTCAACAGGGGGGGCCCAGAGCAGCAGGGGTGGGTGCAATTACTGTAACCAATCTCATTGTGTTTAGAATGCTTCAGTTTATAATTGAACAGGTAGCCTTTGTACAAAGTGCTTCCTGTTAATTCACTCTGTAGCTGAGGCAGCAGAGAAAGGATTGAGGAATCTGGGTCCTCAATCCCTTTCTGTTGGGACACAGCTGATCACAGATCGAGGTAAAGGGCCAATCACAGTGGCCCTTTACCATGTCATCAGCTGTGTTCAATCACAGCTCATCACATGTCAACAAATGCCAGTTATCAGCATTTCCTTTCCTCTGCGTTGTCAGTGTGATAATAGGCTTTCCTGTGACAGGGGACATTTACACTGATAATTAGTGCCCTGATCTGTGCAGCCCCATCAGTGCCAACCAGTGCCCATCAGTGCAGCCTCAATGCCTCCTCATCAGTTTAGCATATCAGTGTTTCCTTATCAGTGCAGCCTCAGTGTCTCCTCATCAGTGCAGCATATCGGTGCCCATCAGCGCTAGCTATCAGTGCCCATCAGTGCCGCCTTATCAGTGCAGCCTCAGTGCCTCTTCATCAGTGCAGCATATCAGTGCCCCTCAGTGCCGCCTTATCATTGCAGCCTCAGTGCCTCCTCATCAGTTCAGCATATCAGTGCCCCTCAGTGCCGCCTTATCAGCGCAACCTCAGTGCCTCTTCATCAATGCAGCATATCAGTGCCCCTCAGCGCCGCCTTATCAGTGAAGCCTCAGTGCCTCCTTATCAGTTCAGCATATCAGTGCCCATCAATGCCGCCTATCAGTGGCCATTAGTGCCGCCTCATCAGTGCCTCCTCATCAGTGCTCAAAGTGTTGAAAGTGCCCAGTAGGCAAGTAGTTAAGCTTTTTGGCCCCTATCTTGTTATGCTTTTTTTAACGCTTTTTCAGATGTTTTAGACCTGTCAGATAATGAAGGGGGGGGGGGGGCTCTTCTTCTGCAGATATTCTCCGGCCAGGCTTGGTTGTGCTTACATGATCATAATTAATGATCAGAACACTATGGGGTTGATCTACTAATGACAAATAGACTGTGCACTTTGCAAGGGCAGTTGCCCTTATTTTCCCCAGAGCTTAGTGAATGTGGCGAAGCTTCATGTTATAAAGAATACCCAATCAGGTGCAAGGAAAAAAAACCAAAAAAAAAACCTGAATCTTTGCCTGCACATATCTGGATGATGGAAACCAGCAAAGCTTCATCTCATTTACTAAGCTCTGGGGAAAATGAGTGCAACTGCATTTGCAAAGCACACAGTCTGTTTGCTTTTAGTAAATGCCCTGTGAGTGTGGGGGGGCTGTGTCGATACCCCCTCAACGGCATGATACCTTACACCAGGGGTCGGTAACCTACGGCCACTTAAATGTCTGGCCCGTCAGTGCGCTTGATGATTTCACGTGCACCCGGCCCGCAGACATTTTAACCCCAGTCGGCTTTCTTGGGGCTGGCTGGAGACCCGAATGAAGTTGGAATCGGCTTTGATTGGGTCTCGGATTTAGTAAGCCGGGAGCGATGTCATGACATTACTTCCGATGTACAGAAGACTTAAAGGCGACAAATTTTAATAAATGACAGCACTGAAAACAGCCAAACTTGGTGTTTTGAATGCTTTTAAGTGCAAAGGAGGGATTTAGGGTCTTATAGACCGCAGATCCCTCCATAAAGAGTACCTGTCATGGCCTATTACTGTCACAAGGGATGTTTACATTCCTTCTGACAGCAATAAAAGTGATCAGAATTTTTTTTCTTAAAGGGACAATGTAAAAAATAAAAAAAATGAAATAAAATAAAGAAAAAAATATTTAAAGCGCCCCATCCCTCCATGCTCGTGTGCAAAAGCGAACGAATGCGTAAGTCGTGACCGCAAATGTAAACAGCGTTCAAACCACACGTGAGGTATCGCCACGATCATTAGAGCGAGAGCAATAATTCTAGCACAAGTCTTCCTCTGTAACAGCGTCGCCTATGGAGATTTTTAAGTACAGTAGTCTCTCGCTATTCCACGAGTGCGCAAATTTAAAGCATAACATGGGGGGAAGGGCTGTGTAATATGCAGGGGAAGGGGCTGTGTAATATGCAGGGGGGGGGGCTGTGTAATATGCAGCGGGGCTGTGTAATGTAAAGGGTTCCAGGGGTACAAGGGCTGTGCAATGTAAAGGTGTGCAGAAGTGCGGGGGGCTGTGTAATGTAAAGGGGTCCAGATTATTATCTTCATTTATTAGCATGTGAATGTGGCCTCCATACATTCACATACATTGAATTACCCTTAAGTGGAAATTTCCATTTCCATTCCCTTAAGTGGAAAAAGGTTGCTGACCCCTGCCCTACACTCACCATATATCCCCAGTCTTCTGGGTTGGCTGATGCTAGATAAAACTGAGGACATCTTGTGGCAGAGAAGAGGTACTGCAGGAGAGAGTATCAGAGATGTGCTACGTAATAAACCTCCAGGGAGACTTAAAAAAAAAAAGACAGGAGTTGGGATTTAAATATCTTAGTAGCTGAGAGATTTAATTGCTCATGTAGCACTAGGCTGGGAACCAGAGCTACTCAAGCAATTAATAGTATCTATGGCAGCACCTTCATTAACAATCATATTGTGTCTGCATTTCTGATTTTAGAGACAGTCTCTTAACCACTTCAGCTCCAGAAGATTTACCCCCCTTCATGACCAGGCCATTTTTTGTGATACGGCGCTGCATTACTTTAGCTGACAATTGCGCAGTCATGCGACGCTGTACCCAAATACAATTTATGTCCCTTTTCCCACAAACAGAGCTTTCTTTTGGTGGTATTTGATTATGTTTTTATTATTTCTGCAAGAGCGACAATTTTGAAAAGCAAAACAATTTATTTTACTTTCTGCTATAAAACATACCCAATAAAAACATGTAAAATATATAATTTTGTCATCAAAGTAGTCCAATATGTATTCTGCTACATATTTTTGGTAAAAATATTCCAATAAGCGTATATTGATTGGTTTGCGCAAAAGTTACAGCATCTACAAACTATGGGATATATTTATTTATTTAGTTATTTATTTTACTAGTAATGGCGGCAATCATCGACTTATAGCGGGACTGCGATATTGTGACAGACAAATCAGACACCTAACTGACGCTTTTTGACTCTTTTTTTGGGGACCAGTGACACTAAAATATTGATCCGTGCTAAAAAATATGCACTGTCACTGTACTAATGACACTGGCTGGGAAGGAGTTAACATTAGGGGTTAACTGTGTGCCTAGTCAGTGTTTTATTACTGTGGGGGGGGGGGGGTGCTTTTACTAGGGAAAGAAATGCATCCATGTCCCTGCTTTGGAACACAGGATCGATGCCTTCCCTGCTGACAGAACGGCTATCTGCCTTGTTTACATAGGCAGACTGCCGCTCTGCCTGTCTGCAGGATGATTGCCAGGTGGACTTGCTGATCAGCTCCCGCTGTGTATAATCATGCTCCCTACCAAGAAGTGCAGGATCACGTACATGTATGATCCTGCACACAGCAGCAAAACTGCTATAGGGTGGTTGGCAAGTGGTTAAGCTGGCTTTAGATAGGTGGAAACTTGGCCAGTTCAACAGGAACTGGCCACATTTTGATACTTCTACACATGGGCACCAGAGGCTCTAATAGTCTTCAAAAAAGGGTGGGTTCGGGGTGCAGAGAACTGCCCCCAAAGCCCACCCAATTGTGTGACAATAGGTAATACAAATTTGCTATTGTAACACTAATTCTCCTCCTAGCCAATCAGGAAGTGGGTCGTGAGATCCGTTTCCCGATTGGCTGAAAGGAGAAGCAATCTTATTGGCCAAGGGCGGGGAGGGAGGAGATGCACGGCCAGAGGAGACGCAGGGGAAGACTGACCGACCCACCAGCCGCCATGATGGCTCACCCACAGTGGCCGAGCCATCTAGCACTCCCCGGCTCCGACAGGGGAGGGAGGAGGGGAGATCGAACGGGCACTACTGAGGCTAGAGGGGAGGAGGGAGGGGACAGCCTCGGCCCCTCACGA
>BLSH010560379.1:157910-196387 GCA_018402905.1 Glandirana rugosa | reverse complement strand
TCACTTACTTATCTTGCACGAGAGACGTTTCACCGAAAGACAAGTAAACGTTTGCCTTCGTATCATTTGTGTTACATGGTACGAAATGAATACTTACCTGTGTCACTCGCTCATACAAGTAAATCTTTTCCTTGATATGATTCCGGGAAGGGGGTGAGAGGAACGACTTTGTAGGGGACATCGTCGGTCCCCGTCTCCTCTCCTCCCTTCGGTCGTCGTGACGTCACGTTCCCCCCACGTTGTGCCCCCTTTTTGGACCCTTCATCCCCATTCAACGTTACGTGTATCACTAATTCCACACGGGTCCGTGTGGACCGTGTGGGGGACGTAGGTGTGTGCAGGGGGTGTGCCAGGTGTGCCTGGGCACACCTTAATCACTATGTGCATTGCAACTTACCCCTACTTCCCAGGTTTTTCCCCCGTGTTGCACCCCCCTTGCACTGCAGTGCTGCTGGCTTCCCTCCTCTCCTCTGCCCCTGGCTGCTACAGGGGATGTTTCAGCAAGGAGAGTGGGGGAAGGGCCTTAGTATAGTTCCTTTTCTAAATGAACATACTCGCTCACTGTGTCCATTCATAAGTAAAGCATGGTACATTGTGTTTACTATGCTTCCGTTTGCAAATGAACAGAAAGCCACTTTGCAGAGAGCACGTTCTATTCATTCACTGTCCAGTGCAGTTGAGGCTGCAGAGAAAGGCATGTGTGTTTGAGCTTTGAGGTACACACCCTAATGCAACAGGCTGTGCACACCTATGCCCTCCCTCCAGACCATACATTATATTAACAAACTTCTCATAAGATTATGGGGTTGATTTACTAAAGGCAAATAGACTGTGCACTTTACAGAGTGCAGTTTCACTCTACAAGTGCAGTGGCCCCAGAGCTTAGTAAATAAGCAGAAGCTCTGCTGACTTCCATCATCCAGTCATATGCAAGTAAAAATGCATTTTTTTTTTCCTTGCACGTGATTGGGTATTCTTTGCAAAGTGAAGATTTACCTAATTTACTAAGCTCTGGAGCAACTGCACATTTGCCTTTAGTAAATCAACCCCTATATGTGCAAGCCTTCCTTGTGTAGACATTCAAGAGCCCTGTAGACCCCCAAAAGACTACCGCTGGGTGCCACCATCTTAGATGTAATGTCAGCAGCCCTATCAGACTCAGAGCTGTCTTTTACGTTACACTATAGAGCCTTTCTCAACCTTTTTACCCCCGAGAAACCCCTCGGGTCTCAGGGAAACACCTGCTAAAACCAATTTATTGGAGATCAGTGGGAAAAATGCTCCTTTCAATTGGTGGCAAGTTGGAAAAATGTCCTTACAGTGGTGGTCAGAAAGCTACTTCTACAGCCAAAAAGGTCATTGGTGTCATGCAGCTGGCTCTGCCCAGTTGGCCTTGGAACTATGCAGGCACTATCGAATTAGAGGTCAATCAGTGATAGCTCAAGGAACCTCTAGCAACTTCTGGAGGTATCCCGTTTGACAATAGGTGCTCTATAGTATTCCCCTTCATTCCTGCCCTGGATCAGTGGTGGCCCATCCATAAGGGGCACAGGGGTGCTGCCCCCCTAATCAATGCGCTGGCCCCAATCTACATGCAACAAAGAAGGGGAGTTTGGGACTTTGAATGAGGCAGTAGGCTTAGAAAGATAGAATAGCGTATAAACATTTATTGAACATGGATGAATGTGACAGTGCACAAATTCATAAATGCCACATAAAAATGTATTACATGTAAATTCATATATGTACACTCACAAGGCTTGACATCAAAATACATAGTATATACAAGACACTTCTGACAACACAGGCAGAATGGATACGATTTATATAAGTAGAGATTGATAAAAAAGTATGATTAGTCATTGTAAAAACTTTATATAGCCTGTTAAAAGGCATAACACTACATCCTACACAACTGACGCGTTTCATGTATGAACACTTCCTCAGAAGTGGATGTGAGGTAATATATAATAAGGTGCATTGGTAAACATGCTGGGGGACCGGGGCCTTAATACAAGTCTGTCCCAGGAGCTGTGGTAATGCGAAGCTCCGCGCCAATGAGGTGCACAGGTAGCACTCCCAAGATAGGGGTTACCAATCTCCATGATGTAATAAAAAGATGTATAGTAATATTGGTCATCAAAAGAGTCTTAGGTGTACAAGAGAGGAATAAAGTCATTCAGCATGGTGCAGCATATCCACGTGTGTGACTGTAAAGGCTGTCACACTACTATATGTATTACTATACATGTCTTTATTACATCATGGAGATTGGTAACCTCTATCTTGGGAGTGCTACCTATGCGCCTCCTTGGCATGGAGCTTTGCATTACCACAGCTCTCAGGACAGAATTGTATTAAGGCCCCGGTCCCCCAGGATGTTTACCAATGCAGCTTATTATATATTACCTTACATCCGCCCCTGAGGAAGTGTTCATACATGAAATGCGTCGGACATGTAGGATGTAGTGTTATGCCTTTTAACAGGCTATATAAAGTTTTTACAATGACTCTACTCAATCTCTACTTATATAAATTGTATCCATTCTGCCTGTGTTGTCAGAAGTGTCTTGTATATACTATGTATTTTGATGTCAAGCCTTGTGAGTGTACATATATGAACTTACATGTAATACATTTTTATGTGGCATTTATGCACTGTCACATTCATCCATGTTCAATAAATGTTTATACGCTATTCTATCTTTCTAAGCCTACTGCCTCATTCAAAGTCCCAAACTCCCCCTTTTATTACAATCTACATGCAGGGTGCCGAACGCATGGATTTCAATGCGTTTTTTTTTTGAAGCACATGATTAGAGCCTGAGGTTATAATTGGTTTAAAAAAAAGGGGGGCTCAGGACGCAGAGCACTGCACCCTCAGCCTACCTAGTTGTGTGACAATAGCAAATTAATATGCACTATTTTCTTCCCGATTCTCCTCCCGCCAATCAGAAAGTGGGTCCTGAGATCGGATTGGCCAGGGTGTCTTAGGACTCCCGTCCAATCGGGTTTCAGGACCCACTTCCTGTTCGGCCCAGAGGAGAATCAATGGCCCAGCTCTTCTCAAGCTTCACAAGCTGGAGCGAGGAGCAACAGCCCTACCCCAGATTCTCGTCAACTGCCTCCTAAGGCAAGAAGGCCCCAGATCCTCTTCAACTGCCTCCTAAGGCCTCAGAAGAGCCTGAGGTTATAATTGGTTTTAAAAAAATGGGGGGCTCAGGACACAGAGCACTGCACCCTCAGCCCACCTAGTTGTGTGACAATAGCAAATTAATATGCGCTATTTTCTTCCCGATTCTCCTCCCGGCCAATCAGGAAGTGGGTCCTGAGATCGGATTGGCCAGGGTGTCTTAGGACTCCGGACCAATTGGGTTTCAGGACCCACTTCCTGTTCGGCCCGGAGGAGAATCAGTGGCCCAGCTCTTCTCAAGCTTTGCAAGCTGGAGCGAGGAGAAGCAGCCCTAGATCCTCGTCAACTGCCTCCTAAGGCAAGAAGGCCTCTGATTGCTGCCTTCCCGTCCTTCTCCCGTGTTAGTTTGCCCCCCCCCCCCCAAAATATTGAGCACCAGCCGACACTGGCCTGGATGCTACGTAAAAGGTAATGTAGGGAGGTGGGGCAGAGTAATTAGACATTCCTAGAAATGGAGAAGAAAATGCCATGCAAGGAGGGAGGGGCTGTGCTAGGGAATTGACACTTTATGGAGTAGTCAAATTTTCTAGCAATTTCAAAAGCACATTGCAATTGAATAAAAATGATATAATTTAATAAAACACTGCAAGTGAGCATTTAAATAACTTACTTTTTCTGTGCTTTTACCTGCAATTTGGTGACAGGTTCTCTTTAAACGCTGCACAGCCTGACTACAGGTCGTGATCTCTTAGGTCACCCTTTCCCTGTAGCATTTTATGGCCTTTCTTTGAGTTCTTTGTGTACAGTCTGCTCTCCTGCACATTATTTGGTTTTGATACATGATTCTTTTATGATCCTTTGTTTCCCAGGCAGGGAATGGACAGCGTATACATGAAAACACTGCCTCTGGCACCATAGATAGGAGAATACCCAGAAATCCTATCAGTTACCTAACCAGCGCAGATACAAAGAGAAGGAAGACGTGGCTATGTACAAAAAGAACTTCAACTTAAAAGGAGAAGCATGGGGTTTGTAAAAAAACAAAAAAACAACAAAAAAAAACAACAACCTTAGGGTCAGTTCACTCCACATGCAGCCCAGTGCATTTTTTCTCTGCATCAAAAATGCATGGAAAGTAGGTTATATGGTTTCCAATGGCATAATTGTCAGTCCCAGAAAAAAAAAGTAGATCATGCTGCATTTTTCCTGCACTGGACTTTATTGGAACGCAGTAAAACGCATCAAAAACGCACTGGAGTGCACCGGAACAAATCAAAAATGCATAAAAAATGCACCTGACCCCAGTACAGTAGAAAGAAAAAACTGGAAAAAAGAAAAGAAAACAGATGCACATCAAAAACGCACCGGAAACGCATCAAAATGCATTAAAAACACGCATGAAAAAACACATCCGGGACGGATCTGAAGTGGGTTTTTGTGGTGTGAACCAGCCCTGATACTCACGGGTGTGATGCTGCAGCTGTCCCATGTTGGCTCCAAGCCTGAGAACTAAGTGATCACATGACCAATGATCTCTCAATCCGTGGTCTGATTGGAGCGGAGAGCAGTGTTGAGCAGTGCAGTGTTTTACCTTAAGCCTCAAACACATGGGCGTTTTTTTACAGCCACATTTTTTATCATTTTTTTCAGCTCTCCATGTTATTCAATGGCCCCATAAAAACGCTGACGTTTCTGAGCTGTAGAGGGCGTCGGTGTTAGTGAGCTGAAAATAGAACGCGGGGCCAGCGCATTCCGAAGCTGTAGCGCTTTGGCGTTTTTGACGCTGAGCCGGCAAAACGCTCATTAACGCCGTACCGACGTTAACCGTCGCTTCGGACACCGGTGGTTTCAGGTTAAGAAATAGCAGAGGATTTTTTTTTTTTTTTTAAAAACGCCTATTGACGCCGACGCTCACTAACACGCATTAACGCTCACTAACGCCGATGCAAAATGCTGAAAAAAATTGCAGATTTTTCCCTGACATCGGGCCCGACGTTTTGCTTATTTTTTTTCATACGCCCGTGTGTATATATAATGGTACTAAACCCACAACAGTAAAATAAGTCTGTATATGCAGTAAAGCATGCTTATTAGGGCCCTTTCACATGGGCTTTTCGTTCAGGTCCTCCTGTCTGTTGTTCAGGTGGACCTGAATGGGCGCTCCATGCCGCCCTATGGAGTGGCGGATGTCAGCGGAGACATGTCTGCTGACATCCGCTGCTCTAGACTCCGTTCCGATCCCGTCTGTGAAATACAGACGGATGGAAACCTATTTTTCCATGCGTCTGTAGAATCAGATCGGGGCAGATCGGATGAAAACGGACCACCAGTCTCCATAGAGGAGAGTGGCGCTCTGACAGTTCCATCTGCGCTCAGTGAGTGCAGATGGATCTGTCATCCGATGGCTCAGCTGGAATCAGCAGAGCGATCCCTGCTGAGCAAAAAATGAGCCTTTACACGGAAATCCCATGTGAAAGGGCCCTTATACTCACAGGGCTTAATCCTCTGCATTGTGTAAAAAGGCTGTTTAATCCTGTCTTCTCTGATCCTCCCCTTCTTCCACTGTCCCCATAACATGTCCGGATAAGACAGTTACTGGAGTCAGTCTGCACATGCTCAGTTTGGTGTCTATTGCTAGAGATTTTTTTTTGGTAGAGTGCATGAGATCAGCACAGGGCCAATCAGCACTGTCCAGACATAGTGATAGGGGTCATGCAACCTCAAAGGACAGCCAGTACAGGATGAAAACTCCTACAAGCTTTAACCAGGCACTGATATTGCAATATATACTGCTGATGAGGAAAGGTATTTAGCAGTTTATATTTACTAAAATAATTGCATTTCCATGTTCTGTGTACTGTGGGAGACCAGATATAGTGACTGCAGGTCCTGGGTTTAGTAACACTTTAATATATTCTATAGGTGAAAAAAACCTTCTGGGTGCAGCCCCCCCCCCCAAATACTTACCTGAGCCCCATCTTGATCCAGCAATGTGCACGAAAGCCTCAACTCTCCTGGGTCACTCTCTCCTCATGGTTCACACAGCAGCTGTCAATCTCATCTAGGGAGCCAATAAGGAGAGATCGGGCAGCAGGGCCGAGCTCTGCTCTGTGTGTGAATGGACAATGTCCATTCACAGGAGCACGGCTCAGAAGCGAGCCTGCTTGAGTGCCCCCATAGTAAGAGGCTTGCTATTGGGGGCATCTGGCAAAGGGGAGAAACCAGGTCCACTAGTGGGGGACCCAAAAAGAAGAGGGTTCGGACTGCCCTGTGCAAAACCAATACACAAAGCAGGTGAGTATAACATATTTTTTAAAATTAATATCTTTAGAATCACTTTAACCTCTTGCTGCCCGCACTATAGCCGAAAGACAGCTACAGCCTATATTGCCAGGATGGCGTCCCTGTATGCCCCTGCGCGGTGTGCGCAGCTGCCTCTGTGATCAGCGAGTCAATGAGACTCTGATCCCGGCCCCTTACCATGCGTTTAGCTGTCAGCCAATGACAGCTGATCATGTGATGTAAACAGTGCCCATCAGTGCTGCAAATCAGTGCCACCTATCAGTGCTGCCTATTAGTGTCCCCTACCAGTGTCTATCAGTGGAACCTATCAGTACCACCTATCAGTGCCCACCAATGCCACCTGTCAAGGCCCATCAGTGCTGCCAATCAGTGTCCATCAGTGCCACCTATCAGTACCACCTATCAGTGCCTTTCAGTGTCGCCTATCAGTGCCCATCAGTGCCACCTATCAGTGCAGCCTCATCAGTGCCCACCAGTGCTGCTTCATCAGTGCCATGTATCAGTGCCTATCAGTGCTGCCTATCAGTGCAGCCTCATCAGCACACATCAGGGAAGGAGAAAAATTACTTGTTTGCAAAATTTTTTAACAAAAAAAATGTTGGTCTTTTTTTTTGTTTGTTTAGCAGAAAATAAAAACCCAGCGGTGATTAAATACCGCCAAAAGAAAGTATATTTGTGTGACAAAAATGTCATATGGGTACAGTGCAGCATGACCGCGCAATTGTCATTCAAAGTGTGACAGCGCTGAAAGCTAGAAATTGGCCTGGGCAGGAAGGGGTAAAGTGCCCGGTAAGCAATGGGTTAAGTAAAAAAAGATATGTTAGTTAGATGATCTCACATCAGCATTCAGCATTCATGCTTACGTGAATTTAATAAAAGGTGAGAAAGGTCCGCAAAGAAAAAGGCAAAACAAAAATCCATTGAAAAGCAGAAATGGAACTATTCATGTATTTGGAAGAGCATCAAATCAACAATACATCTTCCAGGCTCTATAGTGCTACATAATTACTCTCAGAACACAGATGGAGTGAAAATCTACAAAATATCTGCCATGTGATTCACAAAAGAAAAACTTGGCACTTTTAAAAGCAAGTTTTTGATCAGTGGCATAACAATGGACGGTCTGCAGATGGAAGGGGTCCCACTAGGGGGGCTATTGAACCAATTTAAACTGAAAATCTGATAGCATAACACATCCATGACTGTATTTTTAGGGATGGCAGATATTACTGTTGACGCTGACCCTGTACACCTGTGACCAGGGCTTTTTTTCTCGGGGAATAAGTGCAGGTACTCCTCCCTTCCGAATCACACCTTGTCTCCACCCGCTACCCACCTTTCAGCACCGTTCCTCGGTTCCACCGCCTACCCATCTCCCAGTACCACCCCTTTTAAGGAATACAAAACCAAGCAATTTGTATGAAAATTGACACTTATAACAAGATGCTTTGCTTTATATCTAGATCCGTTTGCCTGGTCGATTCAGCGTTGTCCTGTTCGGGGGGGGTGCACGGTTTGGGTGCCCCTGTGCTCGCCCCAGACGTTGTTTGGGTGGGTGTCCTGGCTATTATTCCCTTCGGTATGGTCAGGGGCGTTGCTAGGTCTACAAAAGATCTGGGGCTAGAGCCCATAGCAGCAAAGTAAAGAAAGTCATACGCTTGAGTGGGCATACACATGTATATAATATACGTATGTGTGTATATATATATATATATATATATATATATATATATATATATATATATAATATATATATATATATATATATATATATATATATATAAATATTGTTACATACCTGAGTGCGGATTCCCCTTACATCAGGGTCCCCAGAGAGACATACTTGCTAATTGCAGAATTGCACCCACCCAGTAAGAGACTCAGGGCTATGGGCCCCAGACTCTGGGCTATAGCCCCAATAGCCACCCCCTAGCAACACCCCTGGGTATGGTTACAAAGATCTAGACCTATAATTGTTTAACTAAGCATGCAGTATTGTGAATATTTTATCATACTAGTATACTAACATCATATTGTTCTAGGAAGCTTGCTACTCTGTCCGGCTCCTGAGGAAGCCATCTCGACGAAATGTGTTGACCATACAGACAGCAGGCTAAAGATACATATTTACGCAACTATATCTACACCATATTACCAAAAGTATTGGGACACCTGCCTTTACACGCACATGTGCTTTAATGCCATCCCAGTCTTAGTCCGTAGGGTTCAATATTGAGTTGGCCCACCCTTTGTAGCTATAACAGCTTAAACTCTTCTGGGAAGGCTGTCCACAAGGTTTAGGAGTGTCTATGGGAATGTTTGTCCATTCTTCCAGAAGTGCATTTGTAAGGTCAGGCACTGATGTGGATGAGAAGGCCTGTCTCGCAGTCTCCACTCTAATTCATCCCAAAGGTGCTCTTTTGTGTTGAGGTCAAGGCTCTGTGAAGGTCAGTCAAGTTCCTCCACCCCAAACTCGCTCATCCATGTCTTTATGGACCTTGCTTTTTGCACTGGTCCAAATCATTTGGTGGAGGGGGGAGGGGAGGGTTATGGTGTGGGGTTGTTTTTCAGGGGTTAATCTTGGTCCTTAGATCCAGTGAAAGGAACTCCTAAGGCGTCAGCATACCAATACATTTTGGACAATTTAATGCTCCCAACTTTGGGAAGAGTTTGGGGATGGCCCCTTCCTGTTCCAACATGACTGCGCACCAGGGAACGATTCCATAAAGTGAAAAGACCCCCCCCCCAGGTGATTTTGCTGCTGGAGATGTATCAACTTCTTGTGGGGACAACTGTATAATTTTGGGTTTTTCATCACATTTTGTTCCGGTGACAATGGCGGTCCTGGCCCAGACAAATCACAGAGTGTAAACCTCCCCAGAGGTGACAGAAATAACAAAAAATAAAGCTTTTCCTTTAGATACACTTTAAAGGAAACTTGAACAGAGAGCCCTTTCAGCTGACCACCTCATGAAAATGCTAATTGCCTGGCTGCCATGTTTACCCGTTGACTTTCAGTCGCCTGGAACAAGTATGGAACATCAGAATAGTCAGATAAATGTCAGATGTTCTTATCTGGATACTTGTCACAGGTAAGTCATTCAAATGTTGGAATGAGAGCGTCAGCATAACAAGTAGCTTATTTATAAAGAGAGGTCAGCAATGACTGCTTCCACTTTTCTTTTGCAACTGGTTTCCATTAAAGGAATAGTACAGGTTTTAGTAGGGAGGGGCTTGTGTTAATGTCAGTCATATGGCCATGTGGCCATATTAGGTCAACATCATTGACCTAATTAGGGTCATGTGGCCTTAGTAAGTCAATATCATTGACCTAATATGGCCATAGTAGGCCAATATCATTGACCTTATATGGCCAGGTGGCCATGGTAGGTCACTATCATCCCCGTCTGCAGCTCATTGGACCAGGACTAACAGCTGACTTCCAGGTTCAGACCTGAACCCGGTTCTGAAACAAATGCAAGTTCACCATTAGTGCTGGGATTGAATAGATGAGTTGGACATTTGCCTATGGTAGGTCAATATCAATCCCCGCCTGCAGCTCATTAGACCAGCACTGACTGCTGACGTCCAGGTTCAGATCTGAACCTGGTTCTGAAACAAGTGCAAGCTCACCCTTAGTCCTGAGATAAATAGATGGGTTGGCCACTTGACTATAGTAGGTTAATATTATTGACCTAACATGGCCATGTGGCCTTAGTAAGTCAATTTCATTGACCTAATATGGCCATAGTAGGCCAATATAATTGACCTAATATGGCCATGTGGCCATGGAAGGTCACTATTAGTGTTGAGCGAACCCGGACTGTAACATTCGGGTCCGTACCGAACTTTGGGGTGTCAGGGACCCAGACCCGAACACGGACATTTCAAAAAACGTTCGGGTTCTGGTAGTTGATCACGCATGTTGAATAGCTGCAGGGCAGCCAATCAACAAGCATTTCACTGGTTTGCCCTTAGAAGCCATCACAGCCATGCCTACTAATGGCATGGCTGTGATTGGCCAGTGCATCATGTGACCCAGCCTCTATATAAACTGGAGTCACTTGATGCTGCAGTCACATGCTCTCTGAAACTCTGACTAGTGTAGGGAGAAGAAGCTGCCAGCATTTTTGTGAGGGACAGATTGCAGACATTTTAACATCTGATCCTGCATCCTGAGATTACTACTACTATTGCTCAGAGGGACAGATTGCAGAAATTTAAGATTTCACATACTGCTGCTTTGAGTGACAGACTGCAGATCAAATCCTGCATAACACAACGATCGCTATGATTGTACACAACGATCAGATTGTGGGAGTAATTTGAGATTTCACATACTGCTGCTTTGAGTGACAGATTGCAGATCAAACCCTGCCTAACACAACGATCATTACGATCGTACACAACGATCAGATTGTGGGATCGTACACAACGATCAGATTGTGGGAGCAATTTGAGATTTCACATACTGCTGCTTTGAGTGACAGATTGCAGATCAAACCCTGCATTACACAACGATCTGACTGCACTAGGTAGAGGCTTCTGCTTAGAGGGACAGATTATTGTTTTTTTGAATAGGCCTCAATATTTTGGGGGCTACCCCAATTATAAACAAACAAAAAAAAACACAGTGTTGGCTACCTCCTCCTCCTCCTCGACCACCGCCACTTCCACCTACACTGCCACGGTCACGGCCTAGTCAACCTCTAGGCTCCTACTCCACATCCACCCCCCCCTTCCCATTTTTTAAAATTTTAATTTATTTTCCCTATCCCTATTTTTTTGTAGGGCACTTGCCCTACTCTTACCCCCATTTTACTGCCTTTTGCAGCCCTCTAGCACTTGCCAGGACTTTGTTACAGCCATTTTTGTGCCTAAAAGTTCGGGTCCCCATTGACTTCAATGGGGTTCGGGGTCCGGGATAAAGTTCGGGCAACGTTCGGTGCCGAACCCGGACTTTTTCCCAAAGTTCGTTCAGACCCTCCAAACCCGAATGTCCAGGTGTTCGCTCAACTCTAGTCACTATCACTCCGCAGCTTATTGGACCAGGTTCAGCTGACTTCCAGGTTCAGACCTGAACCTGGTTCTGAAACAAATGCAAGCTCACCCTTAGTCCTGAGATGAATAGATGGGTTCGCCACTTGACTATAATAGGTTAATATTATTGACCAAATATGGCCATGTGACCTTAGTAAGTCAATTTAATTGACCTAATATGGCCAAAGTAGGCCAATATAATTGACCTAATATGGCCACTGTCATCCCCCGCCCGCAGCTCATTGGACCAAGCTGCATACTGACTTCCAGGTTTGGACCTGAACCCAGTTCTGAAACAAGTGCAAGCTCCCCATTAGTCCTGGGATGAATAGATGAGTTGGCCATTTGGCTATGGTAGGTCAAGATCATCCCCCACCTGCAGCTCATTAGAAAAGGACTGACTGCTGACTTTTAAATTTGGATCTGAACCCGGTTCTAAAAGAAAAAAAAAAGAAAAAAAGCAAGCTCACCCTTAGTCCTGAGATGAATAGATGGGTTGTCTGTCACCGATCCAGAGCAAGTCACAGATTAGAAAGCCAAAGTGAAGTCAGAACTTCTTTCTGGTTGGTTACTCAGAAACTAGTGAAGCCTCGGCATGACAGCCAGGCAACTAGCATGTTTAAAAGGAGCCAAATACAAACAAGTAAGAGGCGCAACACCCAGAATATACAATCCTAGAGGTGGTTTGATAAAGAGGATGTGTGTAAGCCCATAAATATGAATTTAAAATTTTAAAAGTCCATATGCAAAGTCCATAGGCAAAGCCCATAGGCAAAGTCCATAAGCAGTAATCTTCATATATAATAGTCCATATCAGACTGGTGAAAATAGGGCAAAAAATGGAAAAGGTCAGGAAAGGAGAAGCAAACTGAAACATAAGACACCAGAAGCTGCCATCCACGATGAGCAAACCCCAACTCACAGAACCTGGAAGAAACAGAAGGGAGGAGGCGCTTCTAAGTGCAATATGCCAGTACACTTTATTAGAAAAAAGGTTAAAAACACTCACAAGATAACTGTGTAAAGAACACATCCAGCATCCAATACAAGGGGGAACCAAACGCTCATCCCATCCGACCGGGTGGTCCTTCGGGAACGATGGTCATCCAAAACGATCGTTCGTCCTGCACGCTGTATGATGGAAGAAGCCGGCTCGCGGCGTGTAGTTCAGAAGGAGGCTGGGAGCACAAACACTCGGCACAGGCAGGATGGCTTCACAGTGGTGCGACGCGTTTCCTTGGCTGGCAGGCTCCAATGACATGGGAGGCTGCGCCACTTCGTCAGGCAGCCAAGGAAACGCGTCGCACCACTGTGAAGCCATCCTGCCTGTGCCGAGTGTTTGTGCTCCCAGCCTCCTTCTGAACTACACGCCGCGAGCCGGCTTCTTCCATCATACAGCGTGCAGGACGAACGATCGTTTTGGATGACCATCGTTCCCGAAGGACCACCCGATCGGATGGGATGAGCGTTTAGTTCCCCCTTGTATTGGATGCTGGATGTGTTCTTTACACAGTTATCTTGTGAGTGTTTTTAACCTTTTTTCTAATAAAGTGTACTGGCATATTGCACTTAGAAGCGCCTCCTCCCTTCTGTTTCTTCCATGTTTAAAAGGAGCGATCAGCGGTGGCTACATATTTTCTCAGTTGAGGTTTCAGTGCTGAAGCAACACGGACAGATGCCAAGAAATCAACAAACACTTATAAGATAGCAGGTTATACTAAGAATAGTCCGTTTGCAAAGACGAGGGCAAAGATTTGAAACCTGGAACTGTTCCAGAAAAATTTGGGAAGGTTGGGAAGCAACGGCTTTCTCCCTCAAAAGGGGTTTAGCATTGTTATCTAGGATTGACAGAACACAGAGCTAACTCCTAGTATGGCTTACCTATGAGATGCCCCACATGGGTACTGAAAGGATCTTTGGAAGTCTTCGTAAAGGCCATGGTAGGGCGCTTGCGGTCATTAAAGCTTCATCAGTTAAAGCTCACAGCGAAACTTGTCAATCCAGTGATTTCAGCGCAGTGTTTGCAGTCTCCAGGTCTGCAGAGTAGAATTACCTGGCCGGGGAGGGGCGGAGGAGGATCTGGGAAAGGCGCAGAGCCAGGAAGCAGCTCCAGGTAACACAAGGTGGACTGTGACTGTCACGTGTGCTGTAGTCACTGGGAGGTGAATAGAGAAGGGAGGTGGGAATGAGACAAAAAGCAATCACCGTCCTCGCTTATGTTTATACTGCACTGGGATATAGAAGGAGTCATTGTGGGTGGCTTTTTCCATTTATGTAGCAGAAAGGCTGCAATACAGATGTAGAGATTGTAAAGATTCCCAACATTCCGTTCCTGTTATATAATCCCATCCAGCTTCAACATAGAATATCGACATATGGCTTAGGTACCACGCAGTTATTTATGGGGCTCCCAAGCTGAATTTAATGGGTCCCACCAGCAACCTCCCTCTGTGACCCCTGTGTATGAAGATGGCCATACACAGGTAGAATGACAGTCGAAGAAAATAGCTTGCAGAACATTCGCTTAATTTATTAATAGTTAATGGGGCCAAATTGGCAATCATTTTTGACCTAACAAAGAAAGATGGAATTTTTTTCCCCAAAAAAACTTAATTCTAATAATAAGTGCGTTTTTCATTCTGGAATTGAATGTTAAAAGCTTTGGTGTGCGCAGCCTATTGCATTAGGGTGTGCACCACAAAAGCGCACACACAGTGGTGTAGTGGATAGCACTTTCGCCTGGCAGCAAAAGGGCTGTTGGTTCAAATCCCAACCACGACACTACCTGCTTGGAGTTTGCATGTTCTCCCTGTGCTTGCGTGGGTTTCCTCCGGTACTCCGGTTTCCTCCCACAATCCAAAGACATGCTGGTAGGTAAATTGGCTCCTGTCTAAATTGGTCCTAGTATGTGTATGAATGTGAGTTAGGGACCTTAGATTGTAAGCTCCTTGAGGGTAGGGACTGATGTGAATGTACAATGTATATGTAAAGCGCTGCGTAAATTGACAACGCTATATAAGTACCTGAAATAAAATAATAAATAAACATGAGTGTGTATATATATATGTCAGAAGGGCAGAGGATGGTGTCAGTAGGGCACAGATCTGTGTCAGTAGTTTATTTTTACAATTTTGTTTTTTTTTTACAATATTATATTACATTATATATATATATTTTTACTATTTTTTAGGAGCCCTGCTGGGGGGGCTTTGGTGAAATATCATGGGTCTAGACCCCTGATGTCTCACTTTTGAGACAGAGAAAGAGACTGAGGACAGAGATTCCCCAGTCCCTTTCTTTGCAGCCAGTCAGCAGGGGGGAATCTGCCCAGGCACACCTGCCACCCTATGTGCGCATGCCTATGGTTAAAAGCAAATGCAATTTTGAAGTGCTTTCAAAGAACTTTCATCTCTGATGCCGTTATTGAATTTACTGCCCAGATTTTCCATACGAACCTTCGTATAAAAATCTACCAGTGTAGGGCCAGCTTAACCACTTGAAGACCAGGCTTTTTCTGGCACTTTTTGTTTACAAGTTTAAATCAGTATTTTTTGCTAGAAAATGACTTATAATCCCCAAACATTATACTTTTCTTAGCAGAGTAAAATAAAATGGTGGGTTTTGCAATTTATGTGCCACGGTATTTGCGCAGCGGTTTTTCAAATGCAATTTTTGGTAAAAAAAAAAAAAAAAAAATGTAAAATACACTTTAAAATTTTAAAGCAAAAAAACACAACACATAACCCAGTTTTTTTCTGAAATATAAAAGATGATGTTACGCCGAGTAAATAGATACCAAACGTGTCATGCTTTAAAATTGCGCACGCATGCACAATGGAAGCAAACAACGTAAATTTTACTATTCAAAGGCAGTACTTTAACTAATTGCCGACTGCCCGCCATGGCTTGACGGCGGCAAAGTGGCTCGTTATCGCCGTCACCTAACAGCAGCCGCGATAACTAGTATTGTGAGCGCTGTGCTCCGGGGGGTCCAGGGAGCTAGTAGGGTGGACCCCGCCGGCTACCCGCGATGGCTCCCCCACAGTGAGAGAACGGGGGTCCGTGTAAGTAAACACGGATCTCCGTTCTGACAGAGGGGGAAGGGCTGTGATCACAGGCTTCCTGTATATGGAAGCCTTGATCACTCTCCTTCCCCTGCCAACCCAGCCCCCATACAGTTAGAACACACTGAGGGAACACAGTTAACCCTTAGAGCACCCCCTCCAGGTTAACCCCTTCACTGCCAATGGCATTTACAAAGTAATCAGTGCATTTTCATAGCACTGATCGCTGCATAAATGCCAATGGTCCCAAAAAAGTGTCAAAATGGTCTGACATGTCTGCTGCAATATCGCAGTACCGCTAAAAATCACAGATCGCCGCCATTACTAGTAAAATATATATAAAAAATAAAAACCCCAGAAATGAATTCTCATAATTTGTAAACGCGGCAACTTTTGGGCAAACCAATCAATAAATGCAGATTGTGATTTTTTTCACCAAAAATATGAGGAAGAATATAAATCGGCCAAAACCGATGAAAAAAATTTTTTTTTATATATTTTTTTTTTTTTTTTGTATTTTAGAAAAAGTAAGAAAAAATTTTTTTTTTTTCAAAATTTACACATTTTTTTGTTTATAGCGGTGATCAGAAATGATGCAGAGGCAATCAAATACCACCAAAAGAAAGCTCTATTTGTGGGGAAAAAAGGATGCAAATTTCGTTTTGTTACAATGTCGCATAACCGTGCAATTGTCAGTTAAAGCGACGCAGTGCCAAATCGCAAAAAGTGCTCTGGTCCTAAACGGCGGGAAATCCTTCCATGGCTGAAGTGGTTAAAAGCCTTTACAGGTTACCACTTTATATCTACAGAGGAGGTCTAGTGCTAGAATTAGTGCCCATGATCCGACGTTCGCAGTGAACCCAAACAGTATGGGGAGATCGCGGTTTGCGTATGTTCAGGACTGGTGCACGCATTTGCCTTAGAATGCTAGCACGGGGGGGCACTTTAATTTTTTTTAAATTTTTAATTATTAGCCACTTGCCGACCAGCCTCCTGTGCAAATCATCGTAGCTGTACAGCGGCAGTGCGTTGTCGTGCACGCTGCGTGAGCATGCCCACGGGTCGGGAGGACTCAGTGTCCACCGGCGACCCGCGATTGCCTGCCACCAATGTAGACACGGCAGATCCCTGTTCTGTCAGGGGACGTGACACAGATCTACTGTTCCCAGTAATTGGGAACAGTTAAATCTGTCATGCCCCTGCCAGCCCAGCCCCCTCACAGTTAGAACACAGCGAGGGAACACAGTTAACCCCTTGATCGCCCCCTACAGTTTAACCCCTTCCCTGCCAGTGACATTTATACAGTAATCAGTGGCTATTCAAAGCTCTGATCGCTATATAAATGTCATTGGTCCCAAAAAAGTGTCAAAAGTGTCCGATCTGTCTGCCGCAAAATCGCAGTCCCGCTAAAAATCGCAGATCACCGCCATTACTAGTAAAAAAAAATAATAATAATAAAAATGCAATAAATCTGTTCCCATAGTTTGTAAACGTGATCACTTTTGCACAACCCAATCAATATACGCCTATTGCGATTTCATTTACCAAAAATATGTAGAAGAATACATTTTGGCCTAAACTGAGGAAGAAATTTTGTTTTGTTATAATTTTTTTTGGATATTTATTATAGCAAAAATTCAAAAATATATTTTTTTTTTCAAAATTGTCGCTCTTTTTTTGTTTATAGAGCAAAAAATAAAAAACGCAGAGGTGTTCAAATACCACCAAAAGAAAGCTCTATTTATGGGGAAAAAGGACGTCAATTTTGTGTGGGTACAATGTCGCACGACCGCGCAATTATCAGTTAAAGCGACGCAGTGCCGTATTGCAAAAAATGCTCTGGTTAGGAAAGGGGTAAATCCTTCCGGGGCTGAAGTGGTTAATTTATATTATTTTTTTTACAATTTTTGCACTGTTCCTTTAATTTATTTATTTTTTGATCACTTTTATTGTTGTCACAAGGAATGTAAACAGCCTTTGTGACAGTAATGGGGACATGACAAGTATTCTTATGGAGGGATCTGGGGTCTGTAAGACCCCAAATCCCTCCTTTGCACTTGAAAGCATTTAAAACACCAAGATCGGCATTTTTGAATACTTTGGATTTTTTAAAACCTTAAGATTCCAGTAAACCGGACATGATGTCATGACGTTGCTTCCAGGTTACTACATCCGAGACCCGATCAAAGCCGATCCCAGCTTTCTTCCGGTCTCCGGCCAGCTGGCGGACGTGCCAGCTGGTCGCTCGGGAGAGCCCAGGCAGACAACGGAAGGCAGCAGGAGGGGCGGCATCCCCTCCCACTGTTTGTGATAACAGTCGAGTGGCTGCTTAGCATCACTCCGGTACAACCACTTGAAGTCAAATGACGTACAGGTATGGGATTTGGCGGCAATTTGTATGAAAATCTACAAGTGTATGGCCAGCTTAAAGCAGACCTTTCCCCATCTTACTAAAATTCAAATCAGCATGCTAATGTGAAATCATGTAACACCAGGGCTTTTTTTTCAAAGGGAACGTGGTTCGGGCACCCCCAGCACTGAATGTATGTAATGGCAAGGGGTGCTGGGATGTTCTGCAGGGTCCATTGAAGTTGGCTGCTGAGGGGTCCATTTTCGCTGGAGGGGATCTATTTTTGCAGGAGGGGGATCTGTTGTTGCCAGGTAGATCTGTTGTTGCTGTTGGGGGATCTATTGTTGCTGGGGTCAGGTCTTATGTTGCTGGGAGGGAACTACTGTTGAGGGAGGGGTCTATTGTTGCTGGCTGCTGCAGGGTCTATTGATGCTTGCTGCGGGGATCTGTTGTTGCTGCAGGGGGTCCATATTTGCTGAGGAAGGTATTTTGTTGTAGGCGTTTCACTGTTGCTGGGTAGATCTATTCTTGCTGCAATGGGGTCTATTGATGTTGGCTGCAAGGAGACCTGTTGTTGCTGCTGGGGGTCTATTGTTGCTGGGGAAGTATTTTTTTGTGGGTGGTCTATTGTTGCTGGCTGCAGGGGATCTATTTTATTGCTGTTCTTGTTTTCATTGACAAGTTCCATACAAATTACTTACTACCACAAATGTTACGTTTCCGTATTCTCTCTCTGCGGGGTGCAGTCTGTCTGTGGGGTGTGGTTAGGGTTGCCACCTTTTCTTCAAGTCAAACCCGAACACTTTAGAGGCGCACAGCAATTTTTTTTTATAGTATGAACTATACATACACATTTTGCTATTAAATAACATTTCTAATCATATGAAGTTATTAATAAGCGTTCCCCTTTACATCAGAGTCCACAGAGATCCCCTTTTAAATCTGAATCCACAGAGTTCCCCTATTACATCTGAATCCACAGAGTTCCCTTTCACTGTAAGGGGGAACTCTGCAGACTCTGATGTAAGGGAGAACTCTGGGGACTCTAACACAAGGGATGCTCTGGGAAGCCTGATTTAAGGGGGAACACTGAGAACTCTGATGTACGGAAAGGAATCTGATGTAAGGGGGAACACTGTGGCCTCTGGTGTAAAGGGACACTCTGATGTAAGGGGTGCTCTGAGAACCCTGATTTACCTTAGTGTAGAAGGGGGAGAAGAGAGAAGGGGGGAGACTTCAGTCACAGACAGGGATGGATGGTGAGCTCACTCACCCCTTGGCAGTCAGCACCTCTCATCCAGATGTATCTGAGGCTGCTGGACTTTAAGTGAGGCACAGCGCCGGGATTGGAGTGTGGGCAGACACAGAAGGGTAGGGGCAGGACAAAGAGGTGCAGATTGAGCCCCCTCTCCTCTCCCGTCTGTGTGTGTGTTGGGGGGGGGGAATTGTTAGTGATGGCTTTGGGCAGTGTGAAAGACAGTGTAACAGACACTCTAAGCTTAGACAACTGCAGCCAGCAACTCTTTTGGGAAGCCATAGTCCAGTCTGAATAATGTGTCCGGGTTTCAGGCATTATGAAACCCAGAGGTATGATTCCAAACCTGAACTGTCCGGGTGAATCCCGAACTGGTGGCAACATTGGTGTGTTGACAGTGGGGTGCGGTCTGTCTGTAGGGTGTGGTGACTGTGGGGTGCGGTCTGTCTGTGGGGTGTGGTGACTGTGGGGTGTGGTCTGTCTGTGGGGTGTGGTGACTGTGGGGTGCGTGTGTCAGAGGGTTGCAGTGACTGTGGGGTGCCGTCTGTCTGTGGGGTGTGGTGACTGTGGGGTGGATCTGTCTGTGGGGTGTGGTGACTGTGGGGTGCGGTGACTGTGGGGTGCGGTCTGTGGGGTGTGGTGACTGTGGGGTGGGTGTGTCTGTGGGGTGTGGTGACTGTGGGGTGTGTCTGTGGGGTGGGGGTGTCTGTGCGGTGTGTCTGCGGGGTGCAAGGTGTCTGGGTTCAGTCTTTTTCTGTGGGGTGCGGTGTGTCTGTGGGTGCGATGACTGCGGTGTGTCTGCGGGGTGCTGTGTTTGTGGGTTCAGTCTTTTTCTGTGGGGTGCGGTGTGTCTGTGGGTGCGATGACTGCGGTGTGTCTGTGGGGTGCTGTGTTTGTGGGTTCAGTCTTTTTATGTTGGGTGCGGTGTGTCTGTGGGGTGCAGCCTTTTTCTGTGGGTGCAGTCTCTCTGTGGTCTATGGGAATGGTTGCTCTGTTTTGGGCAGCCCTAAGTAAACTTGATTGTGCTGACACAATCACAAGGAGACACAAGGAGAAATCAATTTTCTCCTCCAATCTCCACTTTAGATACTGTACACTATATCCACTTTACCAAGGTGCACGGCCCTTTAAAAAATTGTAGTTCCCACAAAGCAAAAGGGATCCCCATAATGCAGCAAGCTTCTTAGAATCAACTTTATTAAAATATAATGCACTTACATCAGTTAAAAGTACAAATCGTATGTAAGGAGCAACGGGGTCATGGCTCCCTTATCACTTTTGGTATCGGCTATCAGTCACCTGGCTCCACCCAACGCGTGTCGTCACGGTCACATGACTTCCTCAGGGGTCGATTTGTACACTTGTTATTTTCAGTAAAAGCTTCTGTAAAAAATATTGTCACTTCAGACCCTGGGAGCTCCATTCTCCCTATCCAAATATCTTTCCCACTGAAATGACATTGCAGTCATACCAGTAAGGCAGCAGCCCATACCTCCAACGGGAGTTAAACACCACCACCCACTCATGGAACCATCTAATATTGACTAAGAATAACAATCATTCCAGCGTGGTCTTTAGCTCAAACCAGTGGCTTCTTCTTCTGGATGTCAGTTGTAGCCCCTGTTACTAAAAGTGGGGCTATAATGTAAATTTCGTTTTTGGCTGAGATGTAAACAGCTCAGACTGATTGTATAGTTTATCTGGTTCTGCTCTAATCTCAGTTAAGTTGTGCATTTCTCACTGTTGCCAGTAGGTGTCACTGGTGACACAGGCCAGTATGAGAAGTACAACTAGGTTGAGCTATGAATAATTCTTCTTCCAGAACAACTCAGTAGGAGGTTCCTAGCCACTTTGCATTTTGGGAAGGGGGTATTTATTTGGGCTGGACCATGTGCTCGCTCTCTCTTGCCTCAGGCCCTGGCCTAGGGGCATGCTGCTGCAGTGAGCTCTGCAAGTAGGCCCAGAAGCCTATCTGGGGCCTTACTACTCCTGAGGTGGTCCTTAGGCTGTCTTGCCCAGCGTGGAAGAAGCCGAGCCAAGCTGAGAAGATCCAGGGGAGGACCCTTGCTGGAGAGAGTCAGGGTGAAGGCTGGTCTCCCAGGAGGGCCTGATTACTTGTCTGGAGGACGCACCTACTGTAGATCTAAAACGTGCTTACAGTGTTTGCCGGGTCAGCTTAAAGGTTCAAACACTGTGAAGCTGAATCCTATCTAAATAGTGGTAACTAGCTCCTGGCTGCTAGGCCTGTGAGAGGCCTATCCAGTCTGTATATGCAGAATAACATGCTTGTTATAATCACTGTGGAATTTAAGGGGTTAATCCTCTGCATTGTGTAAAAAGTCTCTTTGATCTTGTATGGCCAGATACTTCCTGCTTGCACTGTCTTTGTGTAAGGCCATACTACACGCAGGCAGGGTTGTACGTTTGTATGTGCTCTGTTCGGTCTCTTATGCTGTGTTGGAGAGTTCCTGTTTCGGTTGAGTCTTTAGGTCACATGGTATTTACATCACACATGTGGGTGTGTATACAGATTCTAACTGACTGCTCAGACCCTCCCTCCTCCTCCACACCCAGTAACTAAAAAAGAATACAGTGGGTGAGATACCACATTTGGAATCATGGAAGATCCACCTCCCATAAAAGCACATGGACACAGACTGCAGTGGATTTCTAAAGGCAGTGATTCCATAAATGAGATAACACCACTGTGCATGTTTTTGCAGCATCAGTTGCAGCCTGCAGCCGTGCATATTGAGGTCATAGATATTTCTATACTTTTACTTTTGCAAACACCCCACCCCATGTCATCCTCATCCCCCTCTTCATCACACCTGAAAAACTGACAACAAACTTGCTAACACCCCACCCCCTGTTATCCTCATCCTCCTTTTCATCACACCTGAACATCCACTGCAACCTTGCTAACACTCCACCCACTTTCATCCTCCTCATCACACCTGGCCATCCACTGCAACCTTGCTAATACTCCACCCCCTCTCATCCTCATCCTCCTTTTCATCACACCTGGACATCCTCCACTGCAATCGTGCTAACACTCCAACCCGTCATCCTCATCCTCCTCATCACACCTGCCCATCCACTGCAACCTTGCTAACACTCCATCCCTGTCATCCTCATCCTCCTCATCACACCTGCCCATCCACTGCAACCTTGCTAACACTCCACCCCCTCTCATCCTCATCCTCCTTTTCATCACACCTGGACATCCTCCACTGCAATCGTGCTAACACTCCACCCTGTCATCCTCATCCTCCTCTTCATCACACCTGGCCATCCACTGCAACCTTGCTAACACCCCACCCCTGTCATCCTCATCCTCTTTTTCGTCTCACCTGGCTATCCACTGCAAACATGCTAACACCACAGTGGATATCCAGGTTTGATGAACACGAGGATGAGTATGACAGGATGGGGTGTCTGGTGACCGGTGACTGGTGCCCAATTTCTGTTCTAAACTCCCCATTATAGCCATGGGTTCAGCCCTGAGAAGTGATGTCAGCCCTGGTAGTCACCATTAGGCTCCTGGAGGACTGGGGCAGGCACTACATTTGCTCCCGCAGTGCAGGAAACAAACAAATGGGTGAATGTGTACAGTCAGTCCTCCACACATATGGCATAACATGCCCAGCGCTTCATGGTCTCTAATGGTATACAGCAAGAAACGACCATGCGGCTTCAGGCGAATGTCGGTTTCTGTTAGCAGGGTTCCAGACAGCATAGCACTTGCAGCAGTGCCAACAGGAAACATCTTGGCTCCTTAGAACATTCAGATGATCTCACCTCCCCTCCAGCCTCTCTCTCCAGAATGTTCCAGTCCCTTCTGGAAAGAAGTAGGAGGATCATCATCTAGGATCTGCCCAGTTCTATCTGAGCCACTCCCAGCCCAGAAATCAAAACAATCAGGCCTGCTCTACAGTCAGGCTTGACTAAATTTTACCTTACCTACAAAAACTCTTCATAGTCTAGCTCCCACTTACCTGGGGGAGTTACAGATCTAAGCAGTTCTGTTACATACAGTAGCATACCTCCCAACTATTTGAGATGGGTAAGAGGGAAACATATGAGCAAAAGAATGAAAAAAATTGATTAATTAAACCCATAAGTGTTTTTTTTTTTTACCACTACTATTCTTTATATTGGCCTTTGGAATTTCCAGATGCAGCAGTTTAGAAATTGGATGAAAGGTTTAGCACTGAGAAACACTTTTTGAAAAATAAATAGTGCATTTGATATACAACTATATAGATCAGACCAAAATGAGGGACAAATGAGGAGGAAAGAGTGACAGAGGGACTGTTCGAAATCAGGGACAGTCCCTCGAAATCAGGGACAGTTGGGAGCTATGCAGTAGAAGGATATAAACTTTACAATAATTAATCCTCATAGGCCAGTGGGGCAAGGATATCTCTACACATTTCACAGGTAACACATACTGTAGCTTGCCCCATTAGGAGAGCTTCAAGTGTATCAACAAGATGATATACAACTGTAAAAGGAGTTAATGTTACTGGACTATGCAGGAATTCTTTTCATCCACAAGATGGCAGAAGCAGGTGTGCTTGTTGGTAGGATTGACTGCAGCATGCTGGGAAATGTAGTTTGGTCAGAGATCTGAGTCATTGCCAATGCTGGGAAATGAACTACAGCACCCAGGTGTACCTGAGAGCAAGAGGAGCAGATGGGGGGAGGGTATAAAATTAAAAGCCTGGAAAGCAAGTGGAAGGAGTTGGAGAGCCGCCAACCAGAGAGCTGCTGTTCGTGATTCGCTGGGCGAAAATGGAGCCAGCAGGTCAAGTTTGTGCTGAGCGCTGCTATATCCTGACTGCTGGACTGAGCTAGACTTTGTCTGCATCGTCTGCAGCTCCAGTACTTGTCTGAATTGCCAGCCTGTGACCCAAGTTTCCACTGCCCAGGCCTGCTGGAGTAGCAATGGAGGTGTACCGCCACCACGATACCAATCATCTTTCTCGATAGATAGCTAAAGCTCAACAAAAGGGAGCCCCTCCAAAGTCTCGGCCAATTTTTGCAGGAGATTTCCAAGGAGAGCGGTGAGATGGTCACAAACCCACAGTTAAGCTGAAATATTGACAGTGTTATTATTGCTCACTTGCAAGAAGCTTGCGGTTTCAAACTACCACACACCATTGTCCTAGTAAGGTCCAACTTGGCCATTTTACCTTGTTCTTTTCTTCCACATACTGAAACTGTACCTTACAGATCCCTCTATATTATTCAGCCCAACTCACTGGGTGGAGTACTGCAACTATTCACATCATATCATACTTCATCCCCACGTGCCAACTTATTCAAGGGCCCCAACTTAGCCGGCTGAAGACTTATACTAAGAACTGTATCCAGATAACTTTATCCTGAGGGAAGATCCACGTTTGACCTTATAGCCACTACCACAGGCCTAAACCTAGTCCCTCTTCATGAGAGCTCCCAGGTAACCTACCTAGCCTATTCCCAGTTTGTTACTTATTGTTGTCACTTGTTGCTGCTCATCTTATGGGGAGAGCTACAGTTTATGCTGCTGGGTGCACAGCACATGCTAGAATTTTTAAAATCACTGCAATTAACTCTGCTATTCTGCTATCTTCCATAGAGTTTTGAGTCCCATTAATGTGTGCTCATTAATGTGTATAGAAGGAATTGAGGCCTCAGACAGGGCTAGAACAGGATCGGAGGACCCAAATTAACCAGCAACTCCTGCGGGGGTAGCGGTACACAATGTATATGAAAGGTGCTATCTAAACGCGCCACATATCAAACTTGGAGTTCCCTGACATGTGCTGGTGGGTGCAAGGGTACCAGGAACAAACATGCAAGCCCCCAAAAAAAGCCAACCTTTAAAGTGGAACTTTAAAAATAAAGTTTGTGAACAGGCATGCTTTTTAATGCAGAACAAACACACTTTTCTGCATTAAAGTCTTCTTACCTGCTTGTTAGTGATGTAAGGAAAAGACAGAAATGGCAGCACTGCACAGAAGAAGTCCAATGCTTGAAAAATTTATTGTGAAATAGCCAGATGATACAGCAAAATGTAGACGCGTTTCCCTCGAATCACTCGAGCTAATCAAATGATTAAGCTCGAGTGATTTGAGGGAAACGCGTCTACAATTGCTGTATCATCTGGCTATTTCACAATACATTTTTTCAAGCATTGGACTTCTTCTGTGCAGTGCTGCCATTTCTGTCTTTTCCTTACTTACATGCGGTGGCGAGCCAAGGTGAGCACCTACAGCTGTCCATTATTCCACTTGGTTGACTGTCTGAGCGGTGCGTACTACCTTCTTGTTAGTGATGTACACTGAGCTGTGCATGTGTAGCTCAGTGTACAATTCTGGCATCTGCCTGGATGAATGAACAATTGCGCAGGAGATATGTCATGTCTGCCTGGCCAGTCAAAATGGCAGAAGATCTAAACCCAGTACATAACCAGCCAAGATGTTAGCGGCCAGCGAGGGAGCTCCTGGACACATACTGTAGCTGGAGTGAAGGTGAGTAAAGTTCCACTCACTTCTTGACCTCCAGAAGATTTACCCCCCCCCCCCATGACCAGGCCATTTTTTGCAATACAGCACTGCATTATTTTAACGGACAATTACTTAGCCATGTGATCCTCTACTCAAATAATTTATGTAATTTTTCCCCCCACAAATAGAGCTTTCCTTTGGTGGTATTTGATCACCTCTGCGTTTTTTATTTGCGCTTTGAACAAAGAAAGACCGACAATTTTGAAATAAAACAATATTTTTTACTTTCTGTTATAAAAGATATCTAATAAAAAAATGTAAAAAATTACATTTCTTCATCAATTTAGGCCAATGTGTATTCTGCTGCATATTTTTGGTAAAAAAAATCCCAATAAGCATATATTGATTGGTTTACAGGGACGTTTTAGTGTCTACAAACGATTGTATATATTTATGGATTTTTTTTTATACTAGTAATGGCAGCAATCAGCGACTTATAGCGGGACTGCAATATTGCGATGGACAATTGGACACAAAGTGACACTTTTGACACTTTGCGGGAACCAGTGACACTAATACAGTGATCAGTGCTAAAAATATGCACTGTCACTGTACTAATGACACTGGCTGGGAAGGAGTTAAACATCCAGGGCGATCAAAGGTTTAACTGTGTGCCTAGGCAGTGTTTTTGTGTTCTATGTGTGCTGCTTTTACTAGGGGAAGAGATGGATTTTAGTCCTTGCTTTGCAGGAATGAAGAACCCCCCCCCCCCGTCAGAATGGCGATTTGCCTTGTTTACATAGGCAGATCCCCGTACTGTGTTGTTTACTGACGATCGGTGAGTGACAGAGGACATCAAGTGCCCGACACCCGCAGATTGGCTTCTGCTGGAAGCGACCCGCCAATGGCATACGCGCCCCCTGCAGGCGGAAGTGCAGGATCAGGTATATACAGTTGTGCTCATAAGTTTACAGAATTTATGATTTTTTGGCCATTTTGCAGAGAATATGAATGATAACACAAAAACTTTTCTTTCACTCATGGTTAGTGTTTGGCTGAAGCCATTTATTATCAGTCAACTGTGTTTACTCTTTTTAACTCATAATGACAACAGAAACTACCCAAATGACCCTGATCAAAAGTTTACATACCCTGGTGATTTTGGCCTGATGACATGCACACAGGTTTACACAAAGGGGTTTGAATGGCTATTAAAGGTAACCATCCTCCCCTTTGATCTGCTTGCTTGTAATTAGTGTGTGTGTATAAAAGGTCAATGAGTTTCTAGACTCCTGACAGACCCTTGCATCTTTCATCCAGTGCTGCACTGACCTTTCTGGATTCTGAGTCATGGGGAAAGCAAAATAATTGTCAAAGGATCTGCGGGAAAAGGTAGTTGAACTGTATAAAACAGGAAAGGGATATAAAAAGATATCCAATGAATTGAGAATGCCAATCAGCAGTGTTCAAACTCTAAACTCCAAAAAAATTTTTTTTTTTTTTTATTGTCTGATTATAGATTTATGTTTATCCCAAGCATGTTTGAAGCCATTTACTGTTGACTGTCTCACTACCTTTGATGGTAGTTTATTCCAAGCATCAACCACCCTTTCAGTAAAATAATACTTTCTAAGATTAGTTTTGAACTTTCCTCCAGTTAGGTTGTTCTTGATTTTGGTTTCATATTGAAAAAAAAAGGCCTTCCTGAATCTTATTCACCCCCTTGATGTATTTAAAGGTTTCAATCATGTCTCCCCTCTCCCTTCTTTCCTCCAGACTGTACAGATTAAGTTCCTGAAGTCGCTCTCGATATGTTTTATCCCCCAAATAATAATACTCAACTTCCTTTCCCATAGTGGAAGAGAATACAAGTAAATAATAGCACACACATACTATCCCAAAGCAGTAGAGAAAAACAATTAATAATAGCAAACATAAGTAAAGTAAAAGTACTGATCAAAAAAACTTCAGCGCCAAAGGATGAAAATATATACAATAGTCACAAGATGGTTACAATCAGTTGCAGTGATTCAACTTGCCAATAAAGCAAATGCACAGATAGATGATGATAACTACACCGCGCTAGTGTATGTGACCATACTCCTATAGCTTCATAAAACAAACAGAATCCTAGAAGGTAAAAGTGCTGTATAAGTGCTCGGATTAGGTGCCCCACATAGATGTGCACTCACCCAACTTCAGTGACCCACCATCTCTAGTGTGGTCAAATGCGTTTTGTGGGGTGACCCCTGTAGATCTCTGAAAGCTGCTAACTGCTGGATTGGAACTCCGTCAACAGAATGACATGTGTGATAAAGCAGAAAACCTCATAGAGCAATAACGTTCAAAATGAAAAGTTATTAAAAGTCATACAAACACAAATAAAACCACTCACATGGTATGGTGCCTGAACATCCTGGCACCCGGCGTGAAAAACGGATAATTTCTATGGGGAAATCGGCCCTAGGTGGTTTGTGCCACCTGGGAAGCCGTCTCAGCTCAATTCCCTGTAACAGACAGAGAGCTTCCTGATGATGGCCGTTCTGATCTGGGCGAAACACGTCGATGCTCGATCGCGTCACTGCGACACTTCCGCCCTCGTTTGTTACAGGAGATCAGGCCGAGCTGGCTTCCCAGACAGCATACACCACCTAGGGCCGATTTCCCCATAGCAATCATCAGTTTTACACGCACTGGATGCATGGATTCCAATGGGTTTGTTTTTGAAGCACATGATTAGAGCCTGAGGCTCTAACTGGTTTCAAGAAAGGGTGGGCCTCGGGGCACAGTGAGCCCACCCAGTTGTGTGACAATAGCAAATTAAAATTTGCTATTGTCTTCCCAATTCTCCTCCCAGCCAATCCTGGATCAGGAAGCGTGTTCTGAGACCCGATTGGCCAAGAGGAGAAGCGATCCTATTGGCCGCTGAGGAGGAGGAAGGAGGAGGCGCAGGGGAAGCAGTCCCACCGTGAAACCGAGGAAGGAGGAGATGCAGGGTGAAGCCACAGCCCACTGCCACGGAGGAAGCCCGTGACCTAGATGGGGTGAGTGCTGCTGACCGACCACTCAACCAACTGGGTGGGGGGGGGGGGGGGGGTTGCGGTAGAACCGACCGCCTTGTAATTGCACACACTTATCCCACTAGTGGAAGAGAATACAAATGACACACACAATAGCACACAGTCACACATGCCCCATAGTGGAAGAGAATACAAGTAAATAATAGTACAAACATTGCTAATACAATATAGTATATACATTGTTATATAAATTTCAGCGATGGAAGAACAGCAGCCTTATTGCTACACCAAACCAAGGGTCAGGCAGCCTTTATAGCACCATACTTCTTGATCTGGGATAGCACCTATCAGCCTGGAGCATGCAATGTAAACTGCTGCCAGGTGAAAGTGTAAATATTAAATTTATACCTAAATGATTATTTTAAGAAAGAAGCTTTTGTTAAAATTTGTATTGTATTAAAAATTTATTTTTATTACATGTCATTTTTTGCTACATGTAATGTAATTTTTTTATTATGTCATTTTTTATGTTATTATTTTCATGTTGTATTTATTGATTATTGTTCTTTTATAAATTATTGACATGTATTTCATAGTCTAATTAATAATTAATAAACTCTCTGCTACACTCCTTATGCTCTCACTTTTGCATTGAAAAGGTAGATATCATTTGCTCGTTTTCCTATTTTTTAATGAAAATTCACCAATTGGTGACTTTTTTGATTGATTACTTTGTATAAATTTCTGTAGTAAGCAAATTCAATAGAACTAAACGTACCTGGATTTTCCTTTCCTTTTATTATACGGAGCCATTTTTTTCTGTTGCGATTTTTGTGATGTCAGCCTTTCTATGGCTTCTTCCACGCTTCACCTGTCTAAATCAACATTGACTTACTGTATTTTATGATTGTTCTACCCAGTCGATACACAAGCTGCTGCTTTTAGGTATGAGCATCCAGTACACCATGGCTGACACTAGGGGGCACTGTGATACCATCACTGCAATCCTCAGTGCATGTTGCCTTAGATTTTCTTTGCATTTCACTGGGACAGCTCAATTCGTCATTAAGAGGGGGACAAAAAAAATATGCTATAATTTGGCCTGGAATGTTCACGTTTTTCTGTGTACTAATCTACTCCAACATGTTTCAAGGCAGACATAGAACCTCTTCAGAATAAACTGCGGCGGGTGAAGGTTCGTGGAGAGCTTAGGTTCAAATAATGGGATGCCTTCTTGCCGCCGATGCCGTACGATTGAAATTCAACCTTCGACGCACGTGTTTTTTAAAGAGATTTATTCTTCCAGGCCCCCGCACAAACACAAGACAGCAAAGCCTAAACATTACATACATTACAATAAGTTGCAAATAAAAATGTCATTGATTGCAACAGAGCTGGCGGCTTTTACAGTCTGAGTGCTACATCTTTCACGCCGGTTCGCTGGGCCGCTGTAATGATAAATCAGCTTGATGCACCCACGGTTAACTCCTTGTTGGCCGTAGGAATGGAAGAAAGGACTGGATTGAGGACCTGGTCAGCAAAGTGGTCACGTCACCTATGAGCAAGGCTTTGGTCATCAAGTTCAGGGGTTCTCTGATGGGTTTTGGCCATGGGTTGGGATTTTGGTATTAATGAATGGGATTCTTAGGATATAATAACAAAAACTCTCATTATCAGTTTTTGAGATATAGCTGTATCAAAAGTATTCATTTAATTAGTGGCTGTGGGTCTGCCAAGTACCTATATGAGGAGCTCGAGATGATGAGGTGGGCCTCCTGCACAATTCCCACACGAAAGTTGGGACAGGGACTTCTAGGGCAATGGAAGGGTGCAGGTTCCAGGAAGCTGCAACCATGGAATTTAACTTGGGAGTGTTGGTGTTTGGTAAGCAGAAGCACAGCGATGAGGGCACCCCGACTTCACCAAGACTAGTAGAAAACAAAGGCAGGTCACAAGCTGAGTTCGGTAACAGTCGTGCAGGATGGCACCAGTGTTGCCAACCGCCAGTAAATTTACTGACAGTTTGTAAAAATCAGTGATTTTTTCAACTTTCTATAAATACCAGGGTCTGATAATTTTGTCATGCTGTGCTGACTTCTTAAGTGTAAACCGGGCAAACTAATTGATATGGGTATTGTCAGTGTTTCCATGTTGTGTTTAAATATCAATTGTCTTAGTTTATAATAGGAGTTCAGTTACTTTTCAGGTTGTCAGTAAAAAATGTGCTCTGCCAGTAAATTTCCCATGTTTTGCCAGTAAAAAATGCTGCAGGAGGTTGGCAACACTGGATGGCACCTAATCACGAGCAGGATCAAGGTCAGAGATGAACAGAGGTTGGAGACGTGCAGGGAAAAGGGGAACAGAACCGATAGGCAAAATGTTGGTAGAGTCTAGGTAAAAGTCAAGTGAGTAACGCAGGTAGGCTGCAGACATAAATTGGTAGGGATAATACCACAAGATGGCAACAAAAAAAAAATCTCATAGCAATACAGTATACAGGTGCCATGTCGGTTTTTATTTACTATAAGTCAACTCTGATATACACTATATTACAGTGGCTGCCCATCCATACAGGGAGCAGGGGCGCCACCCCTTTAATCCATGCCCCTAGTCCCTAATCTACATGCGGGGCCCTAGATGCATGAATTTCAATAGGTTTTTTTTTGAAGAACATGATTGGCTTCAAAAAAGGGTGGGCTTGGGGCGCAGAGCATTGTGCCCTGAGCCCACCCAGTTATATGACAATAGCGAATTAATATTCACTAGTGTCTTCCTGATTCTCCTCCTGGCCATTCCCGAAGTGGGTCCTGAGATCCGATTGACTGAGAGGAGAAGCGATCGTATTGGCCGCCGAGGAGGAGAAGACACAGGGAAAGCCGCCGTGAAGCCAATGAGGAGGAAGCGCTGGCTTCGACCTAGATGGGGTAAGTGCAGATGTGTGGTGTGCTGAGGATATAGTGACGGGGGGGGGGGGATGCAACCGGCCGACCTACCGACCGCAGGGGGGGGTGGCAGGCGGTTCCCCCCCCAAAAAAAAATGGAGCACCAGCCGCCACTGCTATATTGAGAAAACTATTGGGACACCTGCCTTTAAATGCACAAGGTTTAGGAGTGTGTCTATGGGAATGTTTGACCATTCTTCCAAAAGTGCATTTGTGAGGTCAGACACTGATGACCTGGCTCCCAGTCTCCACTCTAATTCATCCCAAAGGTGTTCTACTGTGTTGAGGTCAGGACTCTGTGCAGGCCAGTCAAGTTCCTCCACCCCAAACTAGCTCATCCATGTCTTTATGGACCTTGCTTTGTGCAGTGGTGCACAGTCATGTTGGAACAGGAATGGGCCATCCCCAAACTGTTCCCACAAGATTGGGAACCTGAAATTGTTCAAAATGTATTGGTATGCTGCTGCCTTAAGAGTTCCCTTCACTGAAACTAGGGGGCCAAGCCCAACCCCTGAAAAACAACCCCACACCATAATCTCCCCTTCACCAAATGATTTGGACCAGTGCAAAAAGCAAGGTCCATAAAGACATGGATGAGCGAGTTTGGGGTGGAGGAAGTTGACTGGCCTGCACAGAGTCCTGACCTCAAACCGAAAGAATGCCTTTGGGATGAATTAGAGCAGAGACTGCAAGCCAGGCCTTCTCTTCCACATCAGTGCCTGACCTCACAAATGCTCTTCTGGAAGAATGGTCAAACATTCCCATAGACACTCCTAAACCTTGTGGACAGCCTTCCCAGAAGAGTTGAAGCTGTTATAGCTGCAAGGGGTGGGCCAACTCAATACTGAACCCTACGGAGTAAGACTGGGATGCCATTCAATTTTATGTGAGTGTAAAGGCAGGCGTCCCAATATTTTTGGTAATATAGTGTATATACATAAAATATTGATAAGCGCACATAGTATATACAGTAGATAAGAAACCCTCTTTTTATGGTTTTTAAATGTGGATGGCTCTGCTTCAGATTGGATTGATTTGGGTGAAGCCGATCACTCTGCTCCTCATGAAGTGATGAAACGCGTAGGACAGGGCTTCCGGTAAACATCACTTCTGCCTGGTTTCCCCATCTCTTTATGCATGCAATTGTGCAGTACTACCAAGTATCTTAAAGGCACAGAGGCACTTTAAAGACACAGAGGTACCATATTCACCATATGAATATAGAGCCCAAGAGATGGATCGGAAAGGGATTGAAGATCTTGAACATCTAATGGAGGGATGCCATTTATTGATGGGAACTAACATTCCTGCATGCTTTATTTATTTTTTTTCATTTTGGAGCGTTTTTGCTTGTCACACGTAGGGCAGCTCATTCACTTGAATGGGCTGCCCTACCCGCAACCAAAGGGGCTCCAGAACTTTTTTAAGAGCGGAGCATGGTGCGCTCTTTGGTGCCTTTCCAGCACATTTCTTAGATGCAAGGCAAATTTACCATCTTATTTTATTTTTTTTAACAATTTTATTTTTGTATTATTTTTAACATATTTTTAGGAACCCATTGGGAGACTTTGGTGAAATATCAGGGGTCTAAACATACCCCTGTTGTCTCACTTTTGAAACAGAGAAAGGGACTGAGGGAAGATTCAGCTACACAGAATGGATGAACAGGAATAGCTCTGTACAGAGCTTCCCATTCATTCATAAACTGAGGCAAAGTTAACACAGTTTACATATCCCGTTCTCTTGGCATTCCTTGTATGAAATCCATGCCAGTCCCCCTGCTTTCCTATTTTAAACTGACCACACTAGGCATAGAAGCACATCCATCCCAGTGTGGTCAGTTTTCTGGCTGTGCTGGGAACACAACCTGTCTGTCCTCCAATGGTCAGGCTTCTGCTCACACACACCCCCTGCACAGCTATTCACTGGGAAGACTAGTGTGCTGCTGTTTCTCCACCCCTAGTTCTCTAAGCCCCCCTATGCAGCCGAGAACAGAGATTATGTGATCACTTATAAAAAAGAAAAAAAAATTATTAATAATGTGCAGAGGTGTAACTAGAACCTTCAGGGTCCCGGTGCAAGAAATTATGAAGGGCCCCCCTGACCCCTGGCCACTCCTCCCACTGATTCTGGCGCCCTTTACTCCCATTGCGGGTCCCTTTTATTACAGTACCGCAGCGGCACCCTTTCAGAAGTTCTGCAGCGGGCCCCCATTCTGCCATCTTCGGGCCTCCCCATGGTGGTGAAATACCAGGGCCCAGTCCCAATAGCAATCTTTGCAACCCTGATAGTTTCTTCACTGGTGTCAGTAGTTTTTCATTTTTACTTTACTATTTTTTTACCATTTCATTTTATTTCTTTTACAATTTTATTTTTATAATTTTTTTTACAATTTATTTTAGGAGCTCTGTTAGGGGACTTTGATGAGATATCGGGCGTCTAAACAAACCTCAGCCCTCAATTTCCACCTGTGTAGCCTCAGCTGCACAGAATGAATGGACAGGAATAGTCCCGTAACGAGCCTCCCATTCATTCAGAAATGGAAGTATAGTAAAAACAATTTACTATGCTTCAGTTATGAATGAACCAATTGGTACCAATCACTGACTCTGTCCATTCAGAAAAGGAAGGAGCCGGTAAATGACAAATTTACCGACCCGTTCCCATCTCTCCATCATGACACATCTTCTACATCAGCTGGCAGGAGAGAGGAGAAGGAGGGGAAGACAGCAACTCTGTGGGGGGACACAGGCAGGGCTGGCCCAAGACATTGTGCTGCCTGGGTCCAAGAATGAAATGCTGCCCCCCCCCCCCAAAAAAAAAATCACGCCCACAAAAAAAGCCCCTACAGCCATTATTTTATATCATGATAATTAAAAGTAAAATTAAATTTATCACGAAGTCAGATTTACATGCAGCAGCAAAATTATAGGACATACCATTATGTACAATTCCAGGGTGCGAGCTAGGGCAGTATAGGGGCGGGCTAGGGCAGTACAGGCGGTCCCCGGGTTACAAATAAGATAGGGACTGTAGGTTTGTTCTTAAGTTGAATTTGTTTGTAAGTGGGAACAGGTACATTTTTTAAGTGTAGCTTCAGCCAAAATTACTATTTTTAAGCTTTTTGGATAGCATAGGGAAGGGGTAACATCCCTGTAATGTTGGTTTTGCTGTCTATGTTTCTGTTCAGAAGATTTCACCTCACTTCCTGTCCCAATGATAATCGGATTATGAAAATTTTTGGTTGTTGTGGAAACAAGGATTGGTGATAAAGCATCAGTAGAGACACCTTTTTCCCATAATAACTCTTACAGGAGTGAATTTCCCTTCCTAGGGGGAGATTTCCTCTCACTTCCTGTGGTCTCCCTCCGTTTGTAAGTAGGAGTCGTTTGTAAGTCAGATGTTTGTAACTAGGGGACCGCCTGTATATGGACAGGCTAGGGCAGTATATATAAAGGCTAGGGATATAGAAATGGGCTGGCGCTAAAGGAAAACATATATATATATATATATATATATATATACATACTAAATGTGTTCAGCACAGATGCTATAATTTACATCAATTTCCCTAGAGGTCAAAGATAATCACTGAAATGTACACATACATATCGTATATATAGTGTATTAGTATATATAATATGTATATATATATATCTATACACTGGGCCATGATCTAAGATGAAAATCTCCCCATGGTCCACTGCCCACAATCACACAATGCCACACTTTAATCAAGGCTTTCTGGCTGGGCACCTTGGCAAGTTCCTGTGTCGTGTGTGAGTGCACATGTACAGTGTTTACTGTGTGTACTTACAGTTTCCTGTACACTTGGACTGGCTGCAGAAAGTGCAGTTGACTGATGATCCTCATGCCTCACCTCCTCCCTCCTGACAGGTAGAGGGCGAGCTCCTCAGCGGTGGTGCTGTGGCGGACCGGCGGTGGCTGTCAGTAGGGTACTGTACTGCTGGTGACTAAAGCCTGCAGCCTGCCTTTCCTGTGTTCCACTTTCACCTTGAGTCAGCGCAGTAAGCGCGCCGCTCCAGTCCACGGTCCACCCCCGCTTGCGCTCCGCTCCCGAGTCCTGCCCGGCACAGAGTGCTGACTAGTACAGTGACAGAAGCAGCTACAGCAGAGCTATTGAGCGGGCATGATGCGAGGCAGCGGCGGTGCACTGTGCCCTCCCTGCCGCCCAGCCCAGATGACAGTCATGATCATGGAGTCAGCGGAGTAAGCGCGCCTCCACGGTCCACCCCCGCTCCGCTCCCGAGCACCGCCCCGCCCGGCACAGTGCTGACTAGTGACTATGACAGAGGCAGCTGCAGCAAGCAGCTATTGAGCGGGCATGATATGAAGCAGCGGCGGCCGCGGTGCACTGTGCAGTGGTGACCCTGCTGGCTGCCGCCCAGCGCAATGATGACACTGCATGCATGCTCAGGCACGGACAGTCAGAACGCCCCGTGTTGCTAGCTGGGCTGAGTGCCGCTCCTCCTAAAGTGCCGCCTGGGACCCATGGTAGGGCCGGCCCTGCAATGAACTGTAGCTTCCCACCACCATGCTTGACTGTAGGCAAGACACACTTGTCTTTGTACTCCTCACCTGGTTGCCACCACACACACTTGACACCATCTGAACAAAATAAGTTTATCTTGGTCTCATCAGACCACAGGACATGGATCCAGTAATTCATGTCCTTAGTCTGCTTGTCTTCAGCAAACAGTTTGCGGGCTTTCTTGTGCATCATCTTTAGAAGAGGCTTCCTTCTGGGATGACAGCCATTTGATGCAGTGTGTGGCATATGGACTGAGCACTGACAGGATGACACCCAACCCCTTCAACCTCTGCAGCAATGCTGGCAGCACACATATGTCTATTTCCCAAAGACAACCTCTGGATATGACGCTGAGCACGTGCACTCAACTTCTTTGGTCGACCATGGCGAGGCCTGTTCTGAGTGGAACCTTCCCTGTTAAACCACTGTATGGTCTTGGCCACCGTGCTGGAGCTCAGTTTCAGGGTCTTGGTAATCTACTTATAGCCTAGGCCATCTTTATGTAAAGCAACAATTCTTTTTTTCAGATCCTCAGAGAATTCTTTGCCATGAGGTGTCATGTTGAATTTCCAGTGACCAGTATGAGAGAGTGAGCGCGATAACACCAAATTTAACACACCTGCTCCCCATTGACACCCGATACTTTGCAACACTAACGAGTCACATGACACCAGGGAGGTGTCTTCTCCTGGCCCGGTCTTTCTTCTGGTCTTCTTCTTCTTCAATCTTCAATCATCATCTTTATCTTCTTTCTTCTTTCCCCGCCCCCACTCTCTTCGCTGCTGCAGTCCGGCCCCTGCGCGTCTTGCCGAATGGGCGGTCCTCACGATGACAGTACTTTTATAAGGGGCGGGGCCACCCAGTAATGTAACTGAGTGAACCCGCCCCTTCTGACTTCAAGTGATGTCAGAGGGGGCGGGTCATCCATTTACATCATGGGAGGCCCCGCCCCTTCTTATAAAAGAACTGTCATCGTGAAGACCACCCATTCGGCAAGACGCGCAGAGGCTGGACTGAAGCAGCGGAAATTGCGGCGGCAGGGAAAGAGAAAGAAGATAAAGATGATGTTTGAAGATTGAAGAAGAAGAAGAACAGAAGAAGGACCGGGCCAGGAGAAGATGGAGGAAGAAAGAAGAAAGAGCTATTTTACAAAATAAAGGACTTGTCAAAAACTGCCTATTGGTTTTTTTTACACTACATTCCTTTTTTGGTGAATGGGTAGGGGCACAATGTACCCCAAACCTATTCACATAGGGGGGTCGGGATCTGGGGGCCCCCTTATTAAAGGGGGCTTCCAGATTCCGATAAGCCCCCCCCACCCGCAGACCCCCACAAGCACCGGCCAGGCTTGTGGGGAAGAGGCTCTTGTCCCTATCAACATGGGGACAAGGTCCTTTGAGGTGGGGGGGCAGAGCTCCCCCTCCCCCAAAGCACCCATACTCCCCATGTTGAGGGCATGTAGCCTGGTGCGGTTCAGAAGGGGGGAGGGTGCTCGCTCCCCCCCCCACCCAAACCGGCCAGGGCTGCATGCTCGGATAAGGGTCTGGTTTGAATTTTAGGGGGACCCCCATGTTAATTTTTTTTTCAATTTGGCGCGGTGTTCACCTTAATATCCAAACCAGACCCGAAGAGCCTGGTTTGGACTGGGGGGGGCCGCACACACTTTTTTTCAGCGATTTTTTGTATATTGCCAGGAACGGGCAATACATTACAGCCGCGATTTTAAATGACAATTTTTCCTATGGCAATGTCATTTTGCTCTGTTCTACACCTCACAGAGATGCGCCCTTTTACACACAGACTAAGTACACCCCCCAGGCACAAAGGAATTTTTCTTTTTTTTTTTCACTTTAAGCATTATTAACCACTTCAGCCCCGGAAGGATTTCCAGCTTTAGGACCGGAGCCCTTTTTGCAATTTGGCACTTCGCCGCTTCAAATGGTAATTGCGCGGTCATGCAATGCAGTAGCCAAACGAAATTTGCGTCCTTTTTTTCCCACAAATAGAGCTTTCTTTTGGTGGTATTTGTTCACCACTGCGCTTTTTAATTTTTGCGATATAAATAAAAATATAACGGAAATTTTGAAAAAAAATGATATTTTCAACTTTATGTGATTACAAAAATACAATAAACTAAATTTTAGTCATAAATTTTTGCCAAAATGCATTCAGCCACATGTCTCGGGTAAAAAAAAAGCAAAATCGCGTATATTTATTGCTTTGCGCAAAAGTTATAGCGTCTACAAACTAGGGTACATTTTCTGGAATTTCCGCAGCTTTTATTTTATGACTGCCTATCTCATTTCTTGAGGTGCTAAAAT
>BLSH010560379.1:133094-148640 GCA_018402905.1 Glandirana rugosa | reverse complement strand
AACTACACGTATTCGGCCACCATAACAGACGACTACGAAGGGTCGTATCAGAACCTCGTCAGACAGAAGTTCTCCCCTCCGGACACAGAAAACGTAGTTCTCAGGAGTGACTCTGACTTCGTGCGATACGTGTTTAACTCATCCTTAATAACCCTGATTATAAACGGACACATTTTAAGGTACTAATATAGATACCGGTGGGACACTGACACCTCTACCTAGTAGTCGGTGAGTATTGGTATGACTCTTTTGGAGACATGTGTCGTAGACGCGCGTAGGTCGCTCACTACGATTTCGAAGTTGCGATGGTAGTTCCTGAATCCTTCGGGATGACAACACCCCATCCAGAGCCAACACATCATAAACCTCAATAGCTCTAGAGTTATCAGAAGTGGGGAGGTGTGCACGTGAAAGAACACCTGCAACAAACAGTTCACAACCTCGTTTATAGATTATATTCAGGTGGTAGCGTTGAAGCTTTAGCATCACTCGCTGGATGCGCGCAGATGCTGTGTACAGAGGTTTTCTCAGTATGGTTATGAGTGGCTGATGATCCATCTCCACAGTCACAGGGTGGCCATAGATATAATCATGGAATTTTACACAGGCAAATATTAGTCCCAATAATTCCTACTCAATTTGTGCATAGCGTGCTTCAGTCTCAGTGAGGACTCTTGATGCAAAAGACACAGGCCTCCCCTCTTGAAGACAGACTGCTCCAAGACTATGCTGGGAAGCATCAGCAGACAATACCACCGGCTTATGCACATCAAAATACTGTAGGACAGGTGGACAGCAACAACATGTTGTTCAGTCTAACACCAGTTGGCATCTTGGCGCAGAAGCTGACGGAGTGGAGATGTTATCTCACTGTAGTGATGAATGAATTTAGAGAGATAATTGGTCATGCCAAGAAACCTTTGTAATCCATGTTTGTCCTCTTGAGCAGACATTTGATGAATGGCTTTGTTTTTTTCTGGGTCAAAATTGACACCTTTATCTGTGAGAAGGTGTCAACATATGGCACCTCTGAGACCCTGAAGCAACATTTGGTAGGGTCAATCAAATACAGTCAGCCAATCGGAGAGAGATAGGGGGTGGGGCTGGGGCGGGGCTCCATGTCTGAATGGATACACAAAGCTCTGATTCGGCTCGGGTGCCCCCTGTAGCAAGCTGCTGGCTGAGGGGGCACTCGATAGGAGGAGGGGCCAGGAGCTGCAAAGAGGGACATGAGAAGAGGAGGATCCAGGCTGCTCTGTGCAAAACCAACTGCACAGAGGAGGTAAGTATGGCATGTTTGTTATTTAAAAAAAACAAAAACTAACCTTTACAATCACTTTAACTCTTCATAGCATAGAAGCAGCAAGGGGTTGGAAACATTCCTGCAAGATTTTGGTCCATAGTGACATGATAGCATCAAGCAGTTGGATCCCTATGAAAGCTAGAAATCCCTGTATCCCTGTAGTAGGCACTGCTACTCCAGTGTGACCTCTACTAGCTTTCGGGTCCCATGCTGAGCAGCTGCCGTATTCCACTGGGAATACAAGAAGTAGCTTGCTAGGCAGAGGCAACATGCAGGGAACACTTTGAATTTTCTCAATAAATGCAAGATGTTCTCTGACTGGACGAGGTGGAGAGGTGAGGCGGCAATGTCACTATCTCCACGTCATCCAGTTAGAGAACACTTTGCATTCATTAAAGAGGAAGCAAACCCTGATAGGTTTACTTCCTCTAAATTCCCCTGCAAAGTAAAAGCATAATGGGCTACTATGAATTGCAGAGTAGCCCATTATGTGTCACTTACATGCAAACGAAGCCTGCGATGTCCCCTGTGCAGGCAGCGTCTCATCATGTCCCCTCCCCATGTCCCCTGTGCATGCTCATGACGTCATTCCCGCACATGTGTGTATGAGCCGCCAGTCACGGCACGAAAGAAGTGAAGAAACGGCACAGCGGGCCGTTACTTCACTGCACGTGCCCCTGACGTCGGCAGCTGTGCAAGTTTAGGAGATATTCTCAGTACCTACAGGTAAGCCTTATTATAGGCTTACCTGTAGGTTAATGTTGCCTAAGGGGGTTTACAACCACTTTAAGGGCCCTTTCACACCAGAACGTGGTGTGGGAAAGGCAAGTTTCCCACACTGCACAAGAACTGAATTGTTAATGGCACCCAAAACGCATCTAAGAAATGCATCGCATTTGCGGTCACCAAGCCGCAGGGTACTACAGTACCATGTGGTTAGGTGTGGCATGAATTTTAATAATTGCTCCTGCCATATTTTTTCTGCATTCCCTTGTGTTTGGAAGCCTATTGAAATTAAGGGGTGGCCAAAAATGGAATGCGTGGGAGTGCCTGCATTCCGGTATGAAACGGCCTTAAGAAAATGCATTTCCTGAATGGCACCCAGGGCAAACGAGCCACCTCCTGTTTTCACAATGCAGCAGGGAAACCGCTCGGCACAGGACCTGGAAGCAAGCTGAGATCACTGAAGTAGCGGTGCCTATTACAGTGATTTCCAGCTTCCATAGGGATCTTCCAGGTATGGCACATGCATACTTACATTGGTCCAAGCTGGAACAATATCAACAATGTATCTATATAAAAATCACCATACCAAGAATTCAGCTTTAAAGTAGTGATAAGTATACATGTAATGATGTAATAATGAATACAGCGCTGTATTAATGTGTGATTTTATATCTGCTTTAAATAAATCCCAGAAATAAATAAATGAAATTACAATGGCATTATGCAACCATTTTGGATGCAAATAGCACTTTGTTTAATTCTTCTTTAACTGGGAGTTATTTGATATTTTTCTTTCGCTCGCTCACTAACATCCCTTTACCTCAACAACCTACAGCTCCCTCCAGCAATTTAATTAAAATGAGTTTTCATTTTCATTATTGATACCCAGCAACCACCAGCGAAATCAGGATTTGGATGCTCCGAGTTGTACAGCCAGGTTTGGAAGAGAAGAAGAAAAAAAAAAAACGTGCATTTCCCTCGTCAGGTTTGTACTCATTTTGCCATGAATAATTTAAAATACAACAGGGCCTTGCTCGCCCAAGGTAATATGTTTCTGGCTTGGCACCCGGCATCCAACCTTGCAAAATATAGGCCAGATAGTTCTCTCAAGCTGGGACGTCAATCAGCGTTCCAAGGCACATGATTCCCAGCTGCTGAGCGAGTTCTGCGTCCTGCTGCCATATACGCCAATGCTTGTTTAAAGGGATTCAATTGTCTTTTTAACATTTCTATTACCATTTTCACTTTTTTCTTTTATTCTATACATTTTTATTGAATATTTGAGAATTTTGAACATGGACATTTGTGAAGAACATAACAAAGACTTTCGTTGTCATGGCATTGTTAGCATAAGAATCACATTCATAAACATACAATACGTTGTAGTGCAATATATTAGCCCTAAAATCTCAGAGGGCAGGTAGTAGGGGTGACAATATGAATGTCATGTAGTTCATTGGAAGTTTTGCAAAGGTCATATGAAACTAGAGCATACCAGAAAGTAGAGGGGAAATGGTGATGAAGGAGAGGGGTAGGGAATTGTGAAAACAGTTGGTTAAAAGAGGGGTGAGAGGGAGAGGGGGGAAAGCCCACTTGCGTCCATGTGCACCGTGATGGTTGTTATTAAAGCTCCAATAGCCGTCGGTCAAAGCTGTGTGAAAGATAGGTAAAAATCCGTGGTTGCCAAATTTGGCAATATTTGGTGATGTTGCCTTGGAGCCTGGTGGTAAGTTGCTCATTAAAGCGGTAGTAAACCCATGCATTTAACAGGTTAAAAAACAGTCACATTTCCGGCATGTGCCGGAAATGTAACACTCCCATTGGTTGTGCTCTAAACCATACTGTCAAACCATCCAATGGCTGGTGTCATAGCTGATCACATGTGCAGCATCATGGCAGTTGTAGATTAAACAGAGGCCAAGATGGCAGCTTCCTTGGCTGAAAATGATAGGAGGGTTTACTACCACTTTAAGTAGGGTCCAATGTACTTGAGATTTGACCTGTGAGACAGATAGGTGCCTCAAAGACCAAGCTTTTGCGATCACCTGTTTTGTAGCTGTAACGATATGTTTGAGAATGAGAATATTTGCTGTTTATATAGTGCCTCTGATTTGCAGTTGAGGAGGGCCTCCAGTGGATGCAATGACACTGTTTGATGAGAAAGTGTGCTTATCATGTTGTAAACCTGGTGGCAAAGCTGCTGCACCATTGGGCTGGTCCACTAGATATGGATAAAGGTGCCTGTCTCCGAACAGCCACGATAGCAGTGCACAAAATGCTAGAGTTGATACGGGCTAACCTAGTGGGAACCATGTACAACCGGAGTAGAACTTTGCGAACAAAAGGTGTAATCTTTGGTGGTCGGATGAAACTCCTGCCAACAGTCGACCGAGTATGTTGAGAGAGGAGTGTGCACAAATAGGCTGTCTGGTTGGAAGGGGTAGAGTGAGAGTCAGACCTGTCCAAGAAAGTGCATGCAAAAAGAGGGGGGAAGGGTAGGGAATCCCCAAACCATACCCAAGGGACAAATAGAATTGGACTATTGCGACACCATGAGATATTGGGCAGATACGGCAACAAAAATTAAAAATACATCATAGTTTTATTGGATAAAGACAAAAAATATATACGATACATAGTTACAAACATGCATTTAAAATCAATGAAGATATGAACACCATTCTATACCACACCCCATGTGGAGAGGGTGAGGGAAAGAAAGCCAAAGAGTTAGCTTCAGATGGTATTGAAGTGTAGATACTGTATAACCTCTACATGTTTCGCGGAAAACTGCTCCATCAGGAGGAATATCTACAACAATTGGAAATATATAATTAGTAAAACAATTTTTCAGCGTAGCATTGGAATGGATGTATCCATTACCAATAGTACAGCCTATACAAAATACAGTTTTTACATTGTTTGAGACATGGGGATATGTATTTTGAAGGTGACTTGTCGCTTACCCACATCTTCAGCATCAACAGATGGGGCACAGGTGTGCTAATCATCCCCCGTCTGCAGAGGTAGGGTATTATGCATGGAGAGTATGTATGAAGTGAGTCCTATACCAAGATGCGAAAATAAAAAGTTAATGGACTGAGGGAATGGGGGAAACAAGGAAAGGGTATAAAAAGGGGGGGGGAGGAGGGGGGGAGAGGGGGAAGAAGGGGGAGAAGGGGACACAAGGGAGGGGAGAAAACATGGGAAGGATGAAGGAGGGGAAGAGAAAAGAGGGTGAAAGGACGAGAAAGGGAGGGAGAGAGTGAAGAAAAAAAAGTAGAGGGGGGGGGGGGGGAAGAAACAGGAATGAAGGGAGGGAAAAAGAAAAAGAAAGGGAAAAGAGGTAGAGAGGGAGGGAAGGGAAAGAGGGAGGGGGGGGGGGAGAGGACAGGGAAGGGAGGGAGGGGTGCCACCCCCAGGGTGTGTGGGACAATTCTGGATATGGGCCCAGAGTGGGGGAAAGTGAGGGAGAGTCACCCAGCCAATGATTATGGGTCAGTAGTATGATATTGTAGATACCTGAAAACTACATATATTGCGTCCCGTCCCTGTCCAGGAAAGGGAAAAGGAGTTTGAGTCTCCACTCGAAATTAGTATACTTGCCTGGTATTGGCTAATAACATGTACTGTAATATATGTTGGGTAGTGGTTGGGGCATAGTAAGTCACTATGATCACCTCTCCATTTCATTTGGGCACTAGCTTGATATATTAGGGCAGGGGTCTCCAAACTTTCTAAACAAAAGGCCAGTTTACTGTCCTTCAGGCTTTAGGAGGGCCGGACTGTGGCCAGTGGGAGTATAAAATGCTCCAGCATCAGTGGGAATAAACAATGTCCCATCATTGGTTTTACTAGGAGGAATAGTGCCTCATTATTGGTTTCAGTAAGAGGAATGGTGCCCCATCATTAGTGTCAGTTGGAGAAAAAGTGTTCCAAGGGCCTGATAAAGGCAAGCAAAGGGACACAACTGGCCCTCGGGCAACAGTTTGAAGACCACTGTAATAGGGGATACCAGATGCTAAAATATTCAGGCGTGAGGCTAGTGAAAAGTGTGTTTCTTGCAGGCAGAAAAAAAAGCTCTCTGAGCCTGAAAGTAGCGAAAAGCAATAGTGTGCTTGTTGGGGGAATTAACATTAAGGGACAAGATCTGCAAAAGTAAAGTAAAGTGCCAATTCATAAGGGCTGCTTGTCTTGGCTCTGATCACTTTTCCAAAACAAACAGCGGCAAAAGGAATGCAGAGGGAGAGGGGGCGTGTCAGTTACCTGTCCCTCTGCATACCTCTTGTTGCTGCTTGTCTCAGGAAAGTGCTTGGAGCAGTGACAAGTGGCCATGTCCTTTCCAGTAATGAGGTCACACTAAGCACCCCCCCCATGCCACCATGGCTGTCCGATAACCTAGGAAGGAAGGAGACGGCTACTTCATAAGGGCCACTTCTATCAGTGTTAAGCACTTTCCTGAGATAGGCAGCGGCCAGAGGAATAAAGAGGGACAGGAAGTTTACACACTCTCTCTTCTTCTGCATTCCTCTTGCTGCCACACGTCTCAGGAAAGCACTCTGAGCCACGACAAACCGTCATTATGAAGTGGCCATCTCCTTCCTAGCTAAGTGATTGAGCTATCTGGGTGCCCTTCTCTCCCCTCACAACCATTCCACAATATAGCTAAAAAAAAGATGGCTGCCTCATAACAGTGTCCCGGCTCTGAGCACTTTCCTGAGACAAGCAGCGGAAGAATGCAGAGCAACGGGAGACTGACACTCCCCCTCTGCATTCTTCTTGCTGCTGCTTGTTTCAGGACCGCACACAGAGCCTAAAGAAGGGGGCACCCCTTCCTAGCAATAGGGTTGGACTAGGTGCCCCCTCTTTCCCCACGGCTGTCCAAATGCATTGACCCCGCCGTTTCTCCTGGGAAAATACTCAGAGCCAAGACAAGCAGCCACTAGGATGCAGCTGTCTCTTTCCTAGCTATGAGGTCAGGCTAAATTTTGAATCTGAGCAATTTACTGTGAAAGGAGGTGGCAAGAGGAATGCAGGTGGACTGGAGGTTGACACGCCCCCTCTTCCTCTGCATCCTCTTGCTACCACTTGTCTTGAGAAAGTCCTTAAAGAGACATGTTTGATTTCTTCTTAGCTATGTTGTCAGGAGACTATGGGGGAAGGGATACAGTTTGGTTTAATCGCTAAGGTGAGGAAGCAGCTAGCAAAATGGGACAAAGTACCACACATATAGACAGTACTATATGGACAGAACAGCAAAAAAAAAATGTTTGCTGTTTGGCTGGAGTCATATGCTATATCTTGGCCTAGGCCGAAAAGGCCCAGGCCTAGGATGGCACTTTGCAGGGGGGCAACACAAAAAGAATCCCCGCTGACTTGCGCTACACTTTTAGTGTAGCACCAGTCTTAGGGGGCGGACTGGAGGCAAATCAGTCTGGTGCCCCCAGAAAGCGGCCGCACAGCTGCAGGTATGATAATACTGGCAGGGCCGCCATTAGGGGAGGACAGACCATACATATTGCCCACAGATGCTCAATAGGGTTTAGGTCTGGAGACATGCTTGGTCATTCCATCTCTTTTACCCTCAGCTTCTTTAGCAAGGCAGTGGTCATCTTGAAGGTGTGTTTGTAGTCATTATTATGTTGGAATACAGTAGTGCCCTGCAGCCCAGGGAGGAGATCATGCTCTGCTTCAGTATGTCACAGTACATGTTGACATTCATGCTTCCCTCAATGAACTGTAGCTCCCCAGTGCCGGCAGCACGCATGCAGATCCAGACCATGACACTCCCACCACCATGCTTGACTGTAGGCAAGACACACTTGTCTTTGTACTCCTCACCTGGTTGCTGCCACACACGCTTGACACCATCTGAGCCAAATAAGTTTATCTTGGTCTCTACAGACCACAGGTCATGGTTCCAGTAATCCATGTCCTTAGTCTGCTTTTCTTCAGAAACCTGTTTGCGGGCTTTTTTGTGCATCATCTTTAGAAGAGGCTTCCTTCTGGGACGACAGCTATGCAGACCAACTTGATCCAGTGTGCGGCGTATGGTCTGAGCACTGACAGGCTGCCCCCCCACCCCTTCAACCTCTGCAGCAATACTGGCAGCACTCATACATCTATTTCCCAAAGACAACCTCTGGATATGATGCTGAGCATGTGCACTCAACTTTCTTGGTCAACCATGTCGAGGCCTGTTCTGAGTGGAACCTGTCCTGTTAAACCACTGTATGGTCTTGGCCACCATGCTGCAGCTCAGTTTCAGGGTCTTGGCAATCTTCTTATAGCCTAGGCCATCTTTATGTAGAGCAACAATTCTTTTTTTCAGATCCTCAGAGAGTTCATTGCCATGAGGTGCCATGTTGAACTTCCAGTGACCAGTATGAGAGAGCGAGAGCGATAGCACCAAATTTAATACACCTGCTCCCCATTCATACCTGAGACCTTGTAACACTAACGAGTCACATGACACTGGGGAGGCAAAATGGCTAATTGGGCCCAATTTGGACATTTTCACTTAGGGGTGTACTCACTTTTGTTGCTAGCGGTTTAGACATGGCTGTGTGTTGAGTTATTTTGAGGGGACACTCTTACACTGTTATACAAGCTGTACACTCACTGCTTTACATTGTAGCAAAGTGTCATTTCTTCAGTGTTGTCACATGAAAAGATAGAATAAAATATTTACAAAAATGTGAGGGGTGTACTCACTTTTGTGAGATACTGTAAATACGCCACTGCCTGAAGTTCAGCTTTAAAAGAATATGTGTCCATGTGTTGTCACTGTGTTTGTAACATCTAGTACAGGCCTTTTTTTTAATAAAACAGGAGTGCTTTATTAAACAAGTAAAATATTAAAGCATAAATAGTCACATAGACAGGGTACAATGCCATAACTGAGTAGGAGGCAAACACAAAGATACAAGACCCAACCGTACAATGCCAGACAAGAACAGTAGCAGGTAAACCATCAGTCTAATTGCTTAACAACTATGAGAAATACAAAAAATAGACAACAATATTTAATTGGAGGTCCAAGAAGGCCAAACCTTCTCATACTTCCAGGTACAACCCCCAATTGATATATGAAAGTCTGGATGTCACACCACTTCCTCAAACTCAACTTATCCAAAACTGAGCTCATAATATTTCCTCCTCCACGTGCCTCTTCCCCTGACTTCTCAAGAGCAATGGCACAACCATCCACCCGTCCTCACATGTCAGGGTGCTTGGTGTTATCCTGGACTCCAAACTCTCCGTTTGGCCCCACATCCAATCACTTTCCAAAGCTTGCGCCTCAACCTCCGCAACATCTCTAAACTGCGTCCTTTCCTTACCAATGAAACCACAAAGCTCCTGATTCACTCCCTGGTCATCTCTCGCCTTGACTACTGCAACTCTCTCCTCATTGACTTACCTTTAAACAGACTATCCCCCCTTCAGTCCATCATGAATGCCGCTGCCAGACTCATTCATCTTACAAATCACTCAGCGTCTGCTACCCCTCTCTGCCAATCCCTCTACTGGCTGCCACTCGCCCAACAAATTCAATTTAAAATACTAACAATAAGTTACAAAGCCATCAACAACTATGCTCCCAGCTATATCACCAACCTAGTCTCAAAATACCAACCTAATCATCCTCTTCGTTCCTCCCAAGACCTCCTGCTCTCTAGTTCCCTCATCACCTGCTCCCATATTCGCCTCCAGGACTTCTCCCGAGCCTCTCCCGTCCTATGGAATTCCCTACCCCAATCTGTCAGACTGTCTCCAAATCTATCCACTTTTAGGCGATCCCTGAAAACTTTTCTCTTCAGGGAAGCCTATCCTGCCTCCACCTAACGACCACACTTTTTATTTTCTCCATCAGCTCATCCCCCACAGTTATTACCTCTCGTATCACTTGACCCTCCCTCCTAGATTGTAAGCTCTAACAAGCAAGGCCCTCTTATTCCTCCTGTATTGAATTGTATTTTAATTGTACTGTCTGCCCTAATGTTGTAAAGCGCTGCGCAAACTATCGGCGCTATAAAAATCCTGTATAATAATAATAATAATAAAAAAAAAAAGTCTATACATACTGTAGGTAAGACAACATCTACCATAGCTTCCCAGGAGGTTCCCACTGGGGCAGTGGAGGAGGTCCACTTAAGGAGGATTTCTTTTATGGCATAATATAGGAGGTATGAGATTAACAATTTGGTATGATAGGGCCTGCTCACCCTCATGGATGCCCAGAAGTGTCAGCTCGGGGGGAAGCCAAAAGTGTCAACTGCAGCCTAAGGTTAAAGCGGAGTTCCACTCAAAAGCTTTGCACATGCGCAGTAGGCATAGGTGTGCACAGCCTATGGCATTAGGGTATGCACCCCAAATGTATTAAAACATGGACGGTGTCAGTAGAGCAGTGGACTTGTCAGTAGGGCAGAGGTTGGTGTCAGTAGGGCAGTGGATGGTGTCAGTCGTTTTTTATTTTAATTATTTTATTTTTTTATAATTTTTTAAAAATTTTTTTAGGAGCCCCATTGGGGTTCTTTGATGAAATATCAGCAGGGGAATCTGCGCAACACAGGATGATTAGGGTGTGCCCAGGCACCTCCTGTGCACGCCTATGGCAGTAGGGAACCGGCTGTGAAGCGGAAAGGTTTCACTGCTGGGTTCCCTTACCAGGAATGGCGGCAGCTGCACCCGACAGCCGATCCAAAGATCGGCTGAGGTGCAGACATTCAGGGCCGGCTCTACCACTAGGCGGAGTAGGTGGCCGCCTAGGGCGCACTGACGACCAGGGCGCCAAGCCCCTCTCCATATACTACCCCAGCCTGTCCATATACTACCCCAGCCTGTCTATATACTACCCCAGCCTGTCTATATACTACCCTAGCCTGTCCATATACTACCACAGCCTGTCCATATACTACCCCAGCCTGTCTATATACTACCCCAGCCTGTCTATATACTACCCCAGCCTGTCCATATACTACCCCAGCCTGTCTATATACTACCCTAGCCTGTCCATATACTACCACAGCCTGTCCATATACTACCACAGCCTGTCCATATACTACCCCAGCCTGTCCATATACTACCCCAGCCTGTCTATATACTACCCCAGCCTGTCCATATACTACCACAGCCTGTCCATATACTACCACAGCCTGTCCATATACTACCCCAGCCTGTCCATATACTACCCCAGCCTGTCTATATACTACCCCAGCCTGTCCATATACTACCACAGCCTGTCCATATACTACCACAGCCTGTCCATATACTACCCCAGCCTGTCCATATACTACCCCAGCCTGTCCATATACTACCCCAGCCTGTCCATATACCTGCCGACCAAGGCTGGCATAAGAAAGCGGCCGGTGCCGCCAATATTTGACTTTACGCCGGGTCCAGAGGCACAGGTGCAGGCCTGTGGACCACGGCTAAAGAAATAGGTAGAGAGGCACTGCAAAAATCTTCACCTCCGTCGTATACATGGACAGGGCAAAGAGGGGAGGTCAGAGGTGGAGCCAAAGGGGGGCGGCAAAATTAGGTTTCGCCTAGAGTGTCAAAAATCCTTGCACCAGCCCTGCTGACACATTGCAGGCTCCCTGGACAGGTAAGTGTCCATATATTAAAAGTCAGCAGCTGCAGTATTTGTAACTGCTGACTTTTCATTTTTTGGGGGGGTTGGGCTGGACCTCCTCTTTAATGACTTCAAATACTTCCAGCCAGAATTTCGCAATATTTTGGCAGGCCCAAACATGTGCAAGGTTAACCCTAGAAAAGTCCGGCAGGACCCTGTGGATCGTATACATCTTATGGAGTCACACCGGGGTGTAGGACACTCTGTGCAAGAACTTGACTTCAATCAACTTATCCCTGGAAGAAAAGTGATGATTTGCCAGTTTAGGGCCACCTTCCAAGCACTCATCCCAGCTCTCCCTATCTAAAGAGGGAATGTCATCTCTCCACATCTCCCGCGCTCGCCCTAGCTTAGGGGAGGCCAGTGCAGGCTTTTGCTCATAATCTGATGCAATGTAGTTGAACTGGGAGCATGCCTTTAAATCTCCCGATTCATCCTTATGCTGATAGAGCAGAGATCTTAATCTTATCATTCAGCCCCTGCAGAGTTAAAGCATCAAACCGATCTCTGTAGCAGCGTCACGTTTATTTCTTTTATTCATCTCCGCCATCTGCTCTCTATGGCTGCCACATTCTGTCGAGGGTCTGCAAACATTCCGGAGTATGATGTAGTTCAAGCACTCGCCGGTGACCGAACAAACTAACCTCCTCTGCATTATTAAAACGGGGGAAGGTTGCCGGTGACATAGAGGAAAACGCAATGCAAGTGACCCAGCCACAGGAAAAAGCGCAGATGTCAAACACCCGCCGCGATGCAGAGGGGGCCGAGAGCCACCGCCATTACCCAGAAGCAATTTCGGAGAAATTGCTGGAGAGAAAGACATAAACCTTTCATAAATGTATATGTAAACATAAGGACTAGGAGCTGCTGGTTTTTCCATTCCCCAACAGCGCCGCGGCACAGTCATCACCGCACAAAGTGAGTCACCGATGAATATCATCTCTCGTATACTAGAGACCTCATGAATACAAAGGTAATGAGAGCAATTATTAAAGGGAACGTTTCTTGGATTTTGGTCATTTTTTCCCCTTTATAATTAATTAATAATAATTAATTTTAAATAAGTAAGTTATCATTTAACCACTTCCCGACCAGCGCCGTAAATAGGCGGCGGTCGGCTTTGAGCGGCTCTAACGGGACATAGCCTGCAGCTGCACGCTGTATCCCGGTATAATTTTTTAGAGCTGGCGGTCGGCTATCCAGGGGTAATGACCGATCCGGCTTGGGAGCTGCTCGGTCGTTATCCCAGGGGGCGGGAGGGGACACCCCCCCACCGCCTTCCGCCACTCTTCTCCAGCCTCCCGTCCCACCAGGAGACCGGAGCGACGATCCGGCGCGTCCGCCGGCTGGAAGGAGACCTGATAGAAGCCGTAATGGGCTCCGATCGGGTCTCCTTCCGCAAATTCCGAAAGCGACGCCACAACGTCACTTCCGGTTTACTTGGCGGCTAACAGCGCCAATTTTAAAAAAATTACAGTATTCAGAATCACCGTTTTTGGCAATCTGAATACTGTGAAGTGCAAAGGAGGGATGGGGGGTCTTTTAGACCCCCCAGCCTTCCAAAAAGTGTACCTGTTACCATATATTACCATCACAAGGGATGTTTACATTCCTTGTGATAGTAATAAAAGTGATCAGATTTTTTTTTTTAAAGGAACAGTGTTAAGAACAAATAAATAAAAAAAAAAAAAAAATTGAAAGCGCCACCGTCCCCGCGAGCTCGCGCAGCAAAGAAAACGCATACGTAAGTTGCGCCCGCATATGAAAACGGTGTTCAAACCACACCTGTGAGGTATTGCCGCGATCGCTAGAGTGTGAGCAATAATTCTAGCAAAAGACCTCCTCTGCACCTCTAACCTGGTAACCGATAAAATTTTTTAAAGCGTCGCCTATGGAAATTTTTAAGTACCGGACTTTTTTGCCATTCCGCGAGTGCGCAAAATTTTCACCCGTGTCATGTATGGTATCTATTTACTCGGCATAACATCCTCTTTCACAATATACAGAACAATTGGGCTAACTTTACTGTTGTCTTATTTTTTAACTCAAAAAAGTAAAATTTTTCCAAAAAAATCGCGCTTGAAACACCGCTGCGCAAATACCGTGTGACAAAAAGTATTGTAACGAGAGCCATTTTATTCTCTAGGGTGTTTGAAAAAAATATATATAATGTTTGGGGGTTCTAAGTAATTTTCTAGCAAAAAAAAAAAAGTTTTTAGCTAGTAACCAACAAATGTAAAAAAGGGTCCGGTTGGTAAGTGGTTAAAATGTATCTCAGGTTCTGTTTTTGTATTGTAAGTGTATTGTAGTTGGAAAGGAGACAAACCTTTGATAGGTATTTATTGCTACTTATATTTCAGTCCAAAGTCTTCCAAAATATTTCCACAAGCCTGAGAGTTTAATCATACAGGTTTAGGAGATATTCATTTTACCTACAGGTATAGGTTTACCTGTAGGTAAAAGTACATTTTTTGATGATACATCCTCTTTAAGGGAATTTCTTGGGGACACCTGGAAGATTTTCCCCTCTATTACTTTTCTGGGTCAACCCACAATTTGGGATTTTCTTTTACTTTCACTTTCAATGATAATGGTAAACAGGACAAATCAAGAGGGTGAATCTTTTTAACGGGGGCACAGAACACAATAAAAACTGACAGGGGTTCTCGCCCCTCGACACTCCATCCAAAACTAAAAAAAAAAAGTTTTGCCTTTAGTTATACTTTAAAGTGTTTGTTACCCCAATACTTCATATTCCTGATATGTACCTGCTGTATCATGTACTTGTATGCAGTGGAGGCTGCTGCTCAACTTTTGGGGAGGGCGGCAAACAACCCCCCCCCCAAGTCCGCACTCACCTCTCAATTGCACGATCCCCCCGAACTCACCTCTCCATTGCACGATCCCCCCGAACTCACCTCTCCATTGCACGATCCCCCCAAACTCACCTCTCCATTGCACGATCCCCCCGCACTCAACCCTCCACTGCACGGTCCCCCCACACTCACCCCTGCCCTGCATGGTCCCCCCCGCACTCACCCCTGCACTGCACGGTCCCCCTGCACTCACACCTCCACTGCACCGTCTCCCCGCACTCACCCCTCCACTGAAGGTCCCCCCGCACTCACCCCTGCACAGCACGGTCTCCCCGCACTCACCCCTCCACTGCACGGTCCCCCCGCACTCACCCCTCCACTGTGCGGTCTGTCCCTACACTCACCCCTCCACTGCACAGTCCCCGCACACTCACCGCTGCACTGCGCGGTCCCCCCAGACTCACCCCTGCACTGCATGGTCCCCCCCGCACTCACCCCTACACTGTACAGTCCCTGCACACTCACCCCTCCACTGCACGGTCCCTACGGGCTGGGAGGAGAAACCGGAAGACAATAGTGAATATTGATTCGCTAGTGTCACAAGTGGGTGGGTTCAGGGCACAGAGCAGTGTGCCCCAAGCCCAACCTTTTTCAAGCCAATTAGAGCCTCAGGCTCTAATCATGTGGCTTGAAAAAAAAAACTCATACAAACTCATGCAGTCTGGCGCCCTGCATGCATCGCCGCATGTAAACTAGGGGGCGGTGCCCCTGCACCCCTAATAGACTGGCCGCTCCTGCTTGTATGAGAAAGTATCATGTTCTCTTTGTATTGCTTTCTTTATGTAAAAATCCCTGTTGGTCCTGCCAGTCCCTCTGCTTTTCTATTAAAAACTGACCGCACTAAGCAAGAGAGCACATTATGGGCAGTTTTCTAGCTATGCTGCTCTCCTCCAATTGTCCTGACACGCCCCTGCTGCACAGCCATTCACTGGGAAGCTCAGTGTTCTGTTGCTTCTCCTCCCCCAGCTCTTATGCAACTGAGAACAGAGGGAATGTGATCACTTATA
>BLSH010560379.1:86217-104230 GCA_018402905.1 Glandirana rugosa | reverse complement strand
ACTCAGATGCTGTAGAAGGGACAGCAGTGGCTGCAGGGCGCTGGGGGTTTAAATAGTGTCATCTGCAGGGTAGGATTAACATAGGGCGGATGGAGCTGCAGCTCCAGGCCCTTCCCTCAAAACAGGCCCGCCCAGCCAGCAATATAAATCCGATTCTCCTGCCCATAAACCTCTATGGGACAGGAGAAGCTGTGTGTAAATGTAGGGGTGTCTGACTGCACCTGTGTTGGCTCAGTGTGGTAATTACAGTGTCACAGTACACAGCCCCCCCCCACACTCAAATGGTCTGCTTTGCCTTCCCCCGCCCCTCTCCCTCCGTGTTCCTGCACACTCTGAGGTCCATGCAGTGAGCGAGGGAGCCGTGTGGGCGGGAAATTATAAACAGAGCAGCTGAGCTGACAGATACAAGATGAATACTATATCTCTGATAAGCCTCAGGGGACCTTACAAGTATGAGCACAGTGACTGAGAGTCTTATCTCCCTTCTTCTCTTCCTCTTTGTTAACTCTTTCCTCTAAGCAGTAGCTGTTATAACTGCAGCCAAATAGTTTAGAATTGTGTCACCAGCGTATAGTACTTGGCAGGGCTGGACTGGGACAAAAATTTGGCCCTGGATTTCATCCAGACCGGCCCACTTTAATTGATTAAAATGCTGCCCCCCCCCCAAAAAAAAAATAACACCCACCAAAAGGCCCCCTAATCCACTATTGTATTTCATGAGATGGTGAGAGAGAGAGGTGGAAGTGAGAAAGAGGGGGTGAGTATAAGACCCTTTTCACACTGAGGGGATCCGCTCAGTGGGGTCCGCCAGCTCAGCGAGAGATCTCTCTGATGATCTCCACTGAGTCGGCGGATGAGAGCTCCGTCTCTGCACAATGTGCAGGGATGGACCTGTCAGCTCCCTGCTGTCCTCTATGGGCAGATCGGATGAAAATGGATTCGTCTGTCCGTTTTCATCTGATCTCATCCAATCTGATCCACTAGATGGATGGTGAACATATCACCTATACGTCTATTTTAGCGGATCTTGACTGATCGGATGGAAGACTGGTGTCAGCAGACGCATGTCCGCTGACAACCACCTGCCCATAGAGGTCTATGGGTGGCCCGCTCAGATCCGCCTGCAAAACCGACAGGCGGATCCGAGCGGTCCGATCGTGTGAATGGGGCCTAAGAGAGGGGATGAGTGTAAGAGAGAGGGGGTGAGTGTAAGAGAGAGGGGGTGAGTCTAAGAGAGAGGGGTGAGTGTAAGAGAGGGGGTGAGTGTAAGAGAGAGGGGTGAGTATAAGAGAGGGGTGAGTATAAGAGAGTGGATGAGTATAAGAGAGAGGGGTGAGTGTAAGAGAGAGGAGGTGAGTATAATGCCCCGTACACACGATCCAAAAATCGGACGACAGATCGTCCGTTTTTTTTTGCATGATAATCTTAGGTTGAATCGGAAGAGTGTGATGTCATGTGTTGTAGTGTATTTGTATTGTATTGTCGGATGACAACTGTACTGATTAAACCAAAATTGTACGATCGGGCACCATGCGATCAAAATTTTCATGCTTGTCCGATCGAATATTATCTGATGAACTGTCATGATCGGCTCTCGTAAGCTGTGTACTAATGATCCGATTATCGTACGATCGCATTGTATGCAGTATTTTTTGTCCGATTTTCGGATTGTGTGTATGGGCCATAAGAGAGAGGGGCTGAGTGTAAGAGAGAGGGGTGAGTGTGGGGGGGGGGGGTGAGTGTAAGAGAGAGGAGGTGAGTATAAGAGAAACTCCAGGTAGTCCCGATGGCCAGTACAGGCCTGGGTGGGCGGGAAGTGGAAAGAATGTCCGTTACAGTGGTGGGCATTAAGAAGAATGCTTTTAATATTGGAGGATGGTCGGAAGAATGCTCCTTACATTGGTGGTCAATGGGAAGAATGCTCCTTACATTGGGGGTCAGTGGAAAAAATGTCCCTCACATTGGTGGTCAGTGGGAACAATGCCTCTTACATTGGTGGTCAGTGAGAAGAATGCTTTTTACATTGAGGGTTGGTGGGAAGAATCCTCCTTATATTGGTGATCAGTAAGAAGAATGCCTCTTCCATTGGTGGTCAGTGGGAAGAATGCAGTGGCGGCTGGTGCAAACAAACCTTCCACCCCCCCGCCCGCCAGCCCTGCACTTACCCCATCCAGGTCTTCGGTGGCTTCAGCGGCTTCTCCTTCCGGCCAATCCTATCGCTTCTCATCCCAGCCAATCCGGTTTTAGGACCCGCTTCTTGTCCTGATTGGCCTGGATTAGAAGCTGGAAGACAATAGCAAATGTTGAGTCGCTAATGTCACAAGTGGGTGGGCTACCCTTGTTGAAGCCAATTAGAGCCTCAGGCTCTAATCATGTGCTTCATAAAAAACAAAACAAAACAACTAGTAGAAAGCTATGCGCCCGGCGCCCCGCAAGGGTTTACAGAGCTGGCGCATAGAGATTAGGGGGGTGGGCGGTGCCCCTGCGTCCCTGCTGGAAGAATGTCCCTCACAGTGATTGTGAGTAAAGTGATCATTTTCTTTCTGTTGCTCTAATGAAGAAGGACTATTAAGCATAGTCACCCTAGGACTGAAAGGAAAAAGAAAACACTAATGCAGCCACCACTAAGGATTGGTAAACTACAATATATTCCATTTTTGCTTTTGGGATTAGGGATACTTTAAATGTGTAAGATTCCTCTAAGGCCTCTTGCACACGATACTCCTGTTTGAGCATCTACTTTTTCCAACTTTTTTTTGTATTTGCACGTATTTTCACGCATATGCATTTGCGCAAATTCATTTTCACATTCTTGCTCTGCAGATTGTAAATGGGAATTAGCGTTTTTGCGCAATCAAACTTATTTGCGTGCATTTGCGCAATTTGTGCATTTTTTTTACTGAAGAAGGCACGGCGCTTGTCTACGCGCCTGTGTGCATAGGCACATTACAATGAATGGGCTGTATTTTAGCTCAGTAAAATAAAAAGCTGTACTGAGCTTTTCCAAGCTGCAGTGTGCAAGAGGCCTAAGAATAAAGCACCAGTATCAAAGTGAGAATATAACTTTATATGCTTGCTTTACTAACCCTAATAACATTCTTTAAGCCTCTTGCTGATATAACTATTCGGTCTGCAAGAATTAAACAGCAAAATGGGCTATAAGGTTCTAGTTTCCAGCAGCCCTGAAGTGAGGCTGTGCTGAGGAGAACAAAAGAGCAAAATGCGCATGAGGACAAAGTAAAGTAAAGGCTGTCATAGCTAGATCCTTCTGATAAATACACCAGTAGAGCCAAATGTGTTCTAAAATAGTTATGGGCAAAATTCTTGAACTAGTGACGTCCATAGGGGAAGCTGAAGAAATAACTAAAGCAAACAGGAATCTCATGACTGTGTTCAGCAAAAATATTAGATGATAAAAGGAATTTATTTTATACAGCCCCATTTCCAAAAAAATCCTTGTACCACTTACTTTTCCGGTATTTTGTTACTCTGTCCCAATTTTTTTGAGACGTATTGCTGCCATCAAATGCTACCTATTTTTTTCCCTAAAAAGGTCAGTTTTCTAAGTTTAACCACTTCAGCCCCGGAAGGATTTCACACTTTAGGACCAGAGCACTTTTTGCGATTCGGCACTGCGTCGCTTTAACTGACAATTGCGTGGTCGTGCGGCATTGTACCCAAACAAAATTTGCGCCCTTTTTTTCCCACAAATAGAGCTTTCTTTTGGTGGTTTTTGATCACCGCTGCGTCATTTCTGATCGCCGCTATAAACAAAAGAAGAGCGACAATTTTGCAAAAAAACCCAAATTTCTTACTTTTTGCTAAAATACAAATCCAAAAAAAAAAAATATAAAAAAACATTTTTTTCAACGGTTTTGGCCGATTTATATTCTTCCTCATATTTGTGATAAAAAAAAAAATCGCAATCGGCGTTTATTGATTGGTTTGCGCAAAAGTTGCCGCGTTTACGGATGATGAGAATTCATTTTTGGAGTTTTTATTTTTTATTTTTTTTTTACAAGTAATGGCGGCGATCTGCGATTTTTAGCGGTACTGCGATATTGGGGCAGACATGTTGGACCATTTTGACACTTTTTTTGGACCATTGGCATTTATACAGCGATCAGTGCTATAAAAATGCACTGATTACTGTGTAAATGCCATTGGCAGTGAAGGGATTAACCTGCAGGGGGCGTTCTAAGGGTTAACTGTGTTCCCTGGGCGTGTTCTAACTGTGTGTGGGCTGCTCTAACAGGGGAAGGAAAGTGATCACAGCTTTCATGTAGAGGAAGGCTGTGATCACAGCCCTTCCCCTTCTCACAGAACGGAGATCCGTGTTTACTTACACGGACCTCCGTTCTTTCACACCGAGGGGGGCATCGAGTCCGCCGCACCCGCTCCCTGGCCCCCCCCGGACACAGTGAGCGTGCGCGCTTCCGGAGGCGCGCGTGCTCACAGTGCACGATCTCGCAGCCGCCGTCGCATGACGGTGGTTTGCGATATCGAACCACCTTGTCGCCGTTAACCTGCGGTTGGCGGTCGGCAAGTGGTTTTCTATTTTCTATTGTTAATAAAATATGGGTTTATGAGATTTGCAAAATTTGCATTCTGTTTTTATGTAGATTTTACACAGCGTCCTAACTTTTTTGGAATTGGGGCTGTAGCTGTGACACCCTTATCACCCTTATCAGATCCGTACAGAAGGAATTAGCATATTGGGTTAGTTATTGGTTAGAAAATCACAATTCTTAGCAACATGAATGCTTTTAAAGGAATGAAGTTGCACATGCCATGAAACCCTTAGAATTAGGACCCTTTCACACGATCGGCCTGCTCGGATCCACCTGTCCGTTTATCAGGTGGATCAGAGCAGGCCACCCATTCACGGAGATGTGTCCTCTGACACCCGTCTGCCATCTGATCTGACAAGATCCGCTCAAAATAGACGTATGGGCAATCTGTTGCCAACCCCCCGAAGCGAAATTTACTGGCAGGATGCCAAAATTTACAAACGGCACCAATTTTTTTTTACTGCCACTGCAAAAAAGTACCTAAAACGATAGTTTTCAGTGCCAAACCGTGCAAATATCAATATTTAAACTATAAACACATAGCTAGTGCTATTATCAATGTGTTTAAGTTAAACATAAAACATATTTCTCTATTGACATGAAGGTCAGGTTACTATAACCCAGCCAGAACAGAGTTACCCCTTACATCAGAGTCTGCAGGATTCCCCCTTACAGTGAATGGGAACGCTTATGTAAAGGGGAACGTTGCAGATCATGATCTAAGGGGAAACTCTGATGTAGAGAGGGGCTCGGGTGACCAGAAACCACCTGATACCAGAGTCCACTGCGTTATCTTTACATCAGAGTTTCCACTTAAATAGGGGCCACATACTGGGTTCCCCCTTGCACTGTAAGGGAGAATCTTGCAGACTCTGATGTAAAGAGGAACGGCAAGAACTGTGGGGGGCACTCTGGTGATCAAAGACCACCTTCTGTAGAGTAAATACACTAATGTAAGGAATGGACTACTAATATAGGGGGAACCTTTATATCAGTGCCCCCTTACATTATTGTATTCACTCCCCCCTTACATCAGCAACGCCCCCCCCCCCTCTGACTGCGCCTGTCACTGACCTTCTCTCAGGTGCACCATGCAGGGCTCAGTCAGTCAGTTCCAGCTTGGCGCCTTTGGTTTTATCCTATAGTCTCCTCTCCACATCCCATACATGTCTGACTTCTCCCGTGACCCCCATCCTGGCAGCGCTCCCACTCTTGACTCCTCTCCAGAATCCCCCTCAGAGACTGCAGACATAATACAGGAGATGGTCAGAGGCTGTAGACCTGATACAGGAGATGGTTAGAGGCTGTAGACATGATACAGGATATGGTTAGAGGCTGTAGACATGATACAGGAGATGGTTAGCGGCTGTAGACATGATACAGGAGATGGTTAGAGGCTGTAGACATGATACTAGAGATGGTTAGAGGCTGTAGACATGATACAGGAGATGGTTAGAGGCTGTAGACATGATACAAGAGATGGTTAGAGGCTGTAGACATGATACAGGAGATGGTTAGAGGCTGTAGACATGATACAGGAGATTGTTAGAGGCTGTGGACATGATACAGGAGATGGTCAGAGGCTGTAGACCTGATACAGGAGATGGTTAGAGGCTGTAGACATGATACAGGATATGGTTAGAGGCTGTAGACATGATACAGGAGATGGTTAGCGGCTGTAGACATGATACAGGAGATGGTTAGAGGCTGTAGACATGATACTAGAGATGGTTAGAGGCTGTAGACATGATACAGGAGATGGTTAGAGGCTGTAGACATGATACAAGAGATGGTTAGAGGCTGTAGACATGATACAGGAGATGGTTAGAGGCTGTAGACATGATACAGGAGATTGTTAGAGGCTGTGGACATGATACAGGAGATGGTCAGAGGCTGTAGACCTGATACAGGAGATGGTTAGAGGCTGTAGACATGATACAGGATATGGTTAGAGGCTGTAGACATGATACAGGAGATGGTTAGCGGCTGTAGACATGATACAGGAGATGGTTAGAGGCTGTAGACATGATACTAGAGATGGTTAGAGGCTGTAGACATGATACAGGAGATGGTTAGAGGCTGTAGACATGATACAAGAGATGGTTAGAGGCTGTAGACATGATACAGGAGATGGTTAGAGGCTGTAGACATGATACAGGAGATTGTTAGAGGCTGTGGACATGATACAGGAGATGGTCAGAGACTGCAAACGTGGTACAGGAGATGGTCAGAGACTGAAGACAGGATACAGGAGATGGTGAGAGACTTCAGACATGGTACAGGAGATGGTCAGAGACTGAGGACAGGATACAGGAGATGGTCAGAGACTTCAGACATGGTACAGTAGATGGCTAGAGACTGAGGACAGGATAGAGGAGATGGTCAGAGACTGAGGGCATGGAACAGGAGATGGTCAGAGACTGAGGACAGGATACAGGAGATGGTCAGAGACTTCAGACATGGTAGTTTCCTTCTCCTTCCACCTTCATATCACCATACTTCTCTACATCAGTGCTCTCCTCCTGTGCCCCTTTCACTGTGTACCATGCAGTCCACCTCCACCATCAGCCATCCCTGTGCTAGGGATTCTGGAAGGGATTGGCTGCAGCCTGCCTGTCTCTCTAGTGCCTTCTCCTCCTCAGCAGTGAGCAGTGTGCACCGAGTCCCGTCCCGACTGTCACTGGAGTTAAGTGGGGGGGGGGGGGGGACTCCTGCGGCCCGGCTGCCTGACTGTCTCTCTCTGAGTGAATGTCCTGGCCGGGCCAAGTCCTACACCCACCGTGTCTAACGGATAGTCACAGGACACTGCACATCACTCACCGACACCAGGGCTGCAGGCTCAGCCTGGGTCTGTTGGTCCACTCCATCTGCGGCTCCGCTGTGCACCTGGCTGCTATTCTCTGGGCTGGCGGTGGTGTGGCGGGAAAAAGCGCTGACATTGCAGTGACTGGTCTGACTTGTCATTTGGCTTAGGATCGGATCTTCTCTGGGATTTCCGGAACTGCGCATGCGCAGTTCTGACCCAAGCCAGTTGCCGCCCTTTTTACTGGCAAATTTCTCTTACTATGGACTTTTATAGAAGCCCGAAAAATGACCTGTTTTTATGGGCTGTCCGTAAATATATGAACGGTTGGCAACACTGTGGGCGATACGTTCAGCTTCCGTCCAGCAGATCGGATGGGATTGCATGAAAACGGACATGCAGTCCGTTTGCATCTGATCTGCCCATAGAGAACAGCAGGGTTCTGACAGGTCCGTCTCAGCACAGTGAGCAGAGATGGACCTGTCATCAGCTAACTCAGCGGAGATCAACTGAACGATCCCCCACTGAGCTAGCAGAGTCCACTGAGTGGATCTGCCCTGTGTGAAAGGGGGTCTTAACCTTAATCCAGTCCCTGGGATTATTTTTCTTTCACAACAGATGATCTCTCCCTTCTCAACTTGTCTGTTTTGTGACATGACTTGTTACCCTTAGGCCCCTTTCACACAAGTCCGGCCGAGCGACAGCTGTAAACCGCCGCTAATTTAGCGGCGATCTACCGCTGTAATAGCAGCGCTATGGCGCTGCTATTCGGGTGGCAGCACGGCACTTTTAACCCCCCCACAAGGGGTTAAACGTTCCGGCGCTCCCGGATCGGTGTACAGCCACTTCGGGAGCACTGCCCATTCATACCAACGGGCAGGGGCAGTGGAAGAGCGGTGTTTAAACCTCTCCCCACATTCCACAAAAATCATGCTTGCAGGAGTTTAATTTTCCTACCACAAGCGCACCGCCCCGAGCCGCCCCAGTGTGAAAGGACACACTGGGTTTAATGGGGAGATGCTTTACAGGCGCTATTCTTTAGCTAAATAGCACCTGTAAAGCTCCCCAGTGTGAAAGGGGCCTAACTGCAGTTTAATATTTGTATGTGTACTTCAATTTATAGCTCTAGTTTTGGGTTCAGTACTAATTCACAATCATTCTCTCTTTTGTGCTCTGGCTCATGCGTATCTCCTATGTGTGAATATATATAGATAGTGGGCGATCAGCTTCAAGTGGAGAGGTTCTCAAACATGTAATCCAGCCGTATGTCAGGTTAAAGTGGTAGTAAACCCTCCTATCATTTTCAGCCAAGGAAGCTGCCATCTTGGCCTCTGTTTAATCTACAACTGCCATGATGCTGCACATGTGATCAGCTATGACACCAGCCATTGGATGGTTTGACAGTTTGGTTTAGAGCACAACCAATGGGAGTGTTACATTGCCGGCACGTGCCGGAAAAGTGACTGGTTTTTAACCTGTTAAATGCATGGGTTTACTACCGCTTTAAGGGCTTCCTTCTCATGTTTATTCATTCAGCAAATAAGGATAACAGAAATGTTTCCCTTGCAGGGGTAGAAAAACAGTCCAAAAACAAAAGTCCATTACAGGAAAAAAACTCCTGGCTAACAGATAGACCTCACTGGGTCTGCTTCAGTCTTTGCAGGCATGTTCCCTCACAGCCTGCTCCTTCTCTCTCTGCACCAACCCTGATTACACCCAGGCCAGGCAAAATTATACCCCAGCTGGGGAGCAAGGTGTGACCAATACTTAACCCCTTGCTGCCTACAGACCTCTCCCTGCCACCCATTTACCTTAAAGTGGTAGTAAACCCTCCTATCGTTTTCAGCCAAGGAAGCTGCCATCTTGGCCTCTGTTTAACCTACAACTGCCACGATGCTACACATGTGATCAGCTATGACACCGGCCATTGGATGGTTTGACAGTTTGGTTTAGAGTACAACCAATGGGAGTGTTACATTTCCGGCACGAAATGTAACTGGTTTTTAAACTGTTAAATGGATGGGTTTACTACCGCTTTAAGAATCTCAAGATTCTGTGCGGTAGATATACTCCATCTACAACTGACATGGGCTGTTTGTCACAACATATATATATATCTCACAAAAGTGAGTACACCCCTCACATTTTTGTAAATATTTTATTCTATCTTTTCATGTGACAACACTGAAGAAATTACACTTTGCTACAATATAAAGTAGTGAGTGCACAGCTTGTATAACAGTGTACATTTGCTGTCCCCTCAAAATAACTCAACACACAGCCATTAATGTCTAAACCGCAGGCAACAAAAGTGAGTACACCCCTAAGTGAAAATGTCCAAATAGGGCCCAATTAGCCATTTTCCCTCCCCAGTGTCATGTGACTCATTAGTGTTACAAGGTCTCAGGTGTGAATGGGGAGCAAGTGTGTTAAATTTGGTGTTGTCACTCTCACTCTCTCATACTGGTCACTGGAAGTTCAACATGGCCCCTCATGGCAAAGAACTCTCTGAGGATCTGAAAAAAAGAATTGTTGCTCTACATAAAGATGGCCTAGGCTATAAGAAGTTTGCCAAGATCCTGAAACTGAGCTGCAGCACGGTGGCCAAGACCATACAGCGGATTAACAGGACAGGTTCCACTCAGAACAGGCCTCGTCATGGTCGACCAAAGAAGTTGAGTGCCCGTGCTCAGCGTCATATCCAGAGGTTGATTTCGGGTAATAGACCTATGAGTGCTGCCAGCGTTGCTACAGAGGTTGAAGGGGTGGGGGGTCAGCCTGTCAGTGCTCAGACCATACAACGCACACTGCATCAAATTGGTCTGCATGGCTGTCATCCCAGAAGGAAGCCTCTTCGAAAGATGATGTACAAGAAAGCCCGCAAACAGTTTGCTGAAGACAAGCAGACTAGGGGCATGGATTGCTGGAACCATGTTCAGTGGTCTGATGAGCCCAAAAAAACTTATTTGGTTCAGATGGTGTCAAGCATGTCCAGGTAAGGAGTACAAAGAAAAGTGTGTCTTGCCTACAGTCAAGCATTCTGGTGGGAGCGTCATGGTCTGGGGCTGCATGAGTTTTGCCGGCACTGGGGAGCTTCAGTTCATCGAGGGAACCATGAATGTCAACATGTACTGTGACATACTGAAGCAGAGCATAATCCCCTCCCTTCAGAGACTGGGCCGCAGGGCAGTATTCCAACATGATAACGACCCCAAACACACCTCCAAGACGACCACTGCCTTGCTAAAGAAGCTGAAGGTAAAGGTGATGGACTGGCCAAGCATGTCTGCAGACCTAAACCCTATTGAGCATCTGTGGAGCATCCTCAAACCGAAGTAGGAGGAGCGCAAGGTCTCTAACATCCACCAGCTCCGTGATGTCGTCATGGAGGAGTGGAAAGGACACCAGTGGCAACCTGTGAAGCTCTGGTGAACTCCATGGCCAAGAGGGTTAAGACAGTGCTGGAAAATAATGGTGGCCACAAAAAATATTGACACTTTGGGCCTAATTTGGACATTTTCACTTAGGGGTATACTCACTTTTGTTGCCAGTGGTTTAGACATTAAAGAGGAAGTAAACTCTACATTTTAAATCACTTTTTTTCAAGTCATATAATATGCTACATTATTTACTAAAAAGAAGAGAAAGAAACCCTATCTGCCCCACTGATCATAGGACTGCTCCAGTGGACAAACAAGATCAACACTCTCTGAATTGTTGGTTTCCCAGCAGACCTGAAAATTTCCCTTGAAAGGAGCAGCGTTTTGGTGGTGCAGACAGTAGAAAAATGCATTTCTTCTCTTTTACAGGTATACCTGTTCGGAATTTTTTCTTACAGACAGGTTCACTTTAAGATGGAAGTCAGAGAGCCATAGGGCATTATAACGATTATGTGTACCTTTTCCATTTGCATATCACAAATCCATTTTTATAAGCACAGTTGATTACCTAGGCCAAGGGATTTGGTATTCAGCACATGACAGGGCGGAATGACAGTTTATTGAATGTGACAGTGCGATGACCTGCCACTGTGAAAATGTAGGAGAAAATGACACAAGATTTGCATTAAGGCTTAATGCGAGGTTCCAGACTATTGTTTCTTCGTACAGAAAAGCTGTGTTTTTGGCTTCCCTTGGATTCCGTAAATCTAGATTGGGGCCTGCAGCTTGAAAGTTCCGTAATGTTTTACCAGGTGCCTACAGCCTGTGTGAGTATAGAGGTGTGCAGAGTCATTATATACTCAAGCCCTAGGATAGCTGAGAGATCCCAGTTTGGAGACAGCTTCCATTTTGAAGATACAAGATCTCACCCAGGGGTCAGAGGAGCCCCAGCCAGGAGTTTGGAGACAGAAGGTGTCATAGGAGCCCCAGCCAGGAGTTTGGAGACAGAAGGTCTCACCCAGGGGTCAGAGGAGTCAAGAGACAGAAGGTCTCACCCAGGGGTCTTAGTAGCCCCAGTCAGGAGTCTGGAGACAGGAGGACTCACCTAGGGGTCAGAGGAGCCCCAGCCAGGATTCAAGAGACAGAAGGTCTCACCCAGGGGTCAGAGGAGCTCCAGCCAGGAGTCAAGAGGCAGAAGGTTTCATTCAGGGGTCAGAGGAGCCCCAGCCAGGAGTCAAGAGACAGAAGGTCTCATTCAGGGGTCAGAGGAGCCCAAGCCAGTAGCCAGGAGACAGGAGGTCTTGTTTCAGGAGTCAGGTGGGCTCCTATCAGGGTATCAGGAGAACCCCTATCCAGAGGCCAGGAGTGCGGCAGGAATCTGCAACTAGAGGATAAGAGTCAAATGAACTAGAAAAGCTGGGACTGGTAAGAAAAGCAAAGGTGCTGCTAACAAGGGAGCCAGGTGGCTTGGCATTTTTAGTTGTCTGTTCATGCTGATGTGGAAGAATCCCTCTGTGGGCAACTGATGTTATGTGAACTTTCCGTTCTGTTTAATAAAAGTGGCCTGCCAAGCCCTAAAATACAGTTTGGACTGGCCAACTCGTTGGAAAAAAATGAGTATAATCTCCCCAATATCACATAAAATTATATATCTTTTTTTTTTTCTTTACTGCCAAGCTGAATCCTATTCTGGCTTTTCATATTGCTAGGAGACTCGAGTGGTAAGATATCCCCATGAGAACGTGCAGATCTGTTTTAAAATCACAGCCATCACCAAACCAGAAAATACGTGTCAGACTCCTCAGTTGATTCTCTATAATGTGTAGCTAAGGCCTCATGCACACTGGTGTGTCCAATCTTGGTGTTTTAGTATGCCTGGAAGGCCCCCTGAATGTGGGTATTTGCCCCTGAACTCATAGGGCCCCTAAACACAAATACCACTTGGTACAATGTTCAGCCCCATCCAACCACAGAGTATAACAGCCTGTCATAGACCTTGACAGGCTGCAGGCAGCAGGGCTGGACGCTACCCGTGTCTCCCAGGTGCACTATAATGCTGGGATTAAACACACAAGGGCTAAACGACCAAGTGTGCAAGGAGCCATAATACACAGTCATAATATTTACATATAAATGGTCCTCACTATCAAAGTATTCAGCTTAGCCAGTCTTATGATCCAGGCATCCCTGCCAGACAGCATAGGTGGGTTGAGGACGTAACTCTTCACCAGCCCACCTCCACCCTGAATACTGGACAAAGAAAGACTAACACCACCCTAAAATAAGCTTCCTTAGACTGAGAGTGCTGTGGAACATGGCAGGACCTCCTACCCCGACCTCCTTAGTCCAAGTTCTGCTATATAGGGGAACACAGGACACTAACAAGGACATTTTTTTTGCATTTCAGATTTAGAATATTTTAATGAATGTGTATTTGGATTCAATTGTTTTCTCCTTGGAGCTTAGCTGTCATTCGGTTGAACATTTAATTTAATTTTGCATGTAATCCCTTTATTTTATGGTTAGGCTTTCCAAAATAACATTTCTCCAAATATTTTTCATTATTTTGGTCAGGTAAATATGGAATATGCCGTATTTTGTATTTATCTATTTCCAGTCAGCCAATTAAATTATAGCCTAATCTAACCCATTATAACCTGCTTACAGGGCTCAATAGCTTAAGTGCATATCGCACATGATCCTTAGCAGGGCCTGACCTGCAGTCATCTCACCATGCGGACTGTTGAGCTTCAGCTTAAATAACCTTCTGCCTTTACAATCACTTAAAGAATATTTACACCGACACCAAAAAATAAAAGCCCTTAGCCATAATGTGATAGTATGCACCATATGTTAGCACATTAGGACAGACTTACCTGGCAAGCGATCACCTCCGGCACTGTGGTGTCAGAGCTTCAGGCTGTCACAGGTGCTTCCATCTTTCCCCAGTCTTATTTTCGGGTTCTGATTCTTTGGCCACTTTGTTGGCTGAGCCGCAATGACATCACTCCTAATCACTCCCACCCATGTGCATTGGAAAGACATTAACACGGCACAGAGAAATATGAGCGGCTCATTGAACTGAAATGCTGACAGGCTTGGAGAAGAGTTTATGACAGACCAATAGGGTCTCCTCTGTCATAAAATACTACCTGTCATTTTTTTTTTTAAAGTGATTGTAAAGTCTCATTGTTTTCCTATACAAATAACAAACATGTTATACTTACCTGCTCTGTGCAGTGTATTTGCACAGAGTAGCCCGGATCCTCCTCTTCTCAGGTCCCTCTTCTGTGATCCTGGCCCCACCCTCCTGTTCAGTGCCCATACAGCAAGCAGCTAGCTATAGGGGCACCCAAGCCGAGTCACAGCTCCGTGTCCATTCAGACATGGAGCCCCGACCGGGCCACGCCTCCTCTCTCTCCTGATTGGCTAGCTGATTTTGACTTACAGCAATGGCAGCCAATGGAGCCGCTGCTGTGTCTCAGTCAATCAGGGAGGGAGAATCTCGGATGGCTGAGACACTCGTGGACATCGCTGGACAGAGAGGGACCTCAGGTAAGTGTTAGGGGGGGGGGGGTGAGGGGGGCTGTTGCACACAGAAGGATTTTTTATCTTAATACATAGAATGCATTAAAATAAAAAAACCTTCTGCCTTTACAACCCCTCTCAAGCGGAGTTCCACCCAAAAGTGGAACTTCCGCGTTAATAAATCCTTACCCCCTGACATGCCACATTTGGCATGTCATTTTTGGGGGGGGGGGGGGAGCGGGTACCTAGTTTTCACATGTACCCAGCGCCGCGGCCCTGAGCGGAAGTTCTCCTCTCCCCTTTCCCTCCCTGCAATCTTCTGGGACACGTCACAGGTCCCAGAGGATTGCCCGGCTATTCACAACATGACTCGCGCATGCATAGTGCGCAGTAAGTTGTGAAGCCGCAAGCTGTCACAGCTGGGTGCCCATACTTACAATGCCAACGCCGCAGAGAGGAGGGGGAGAGGAGCGAGGCTTTGGGCGGCCATATCGCTGGACCGTGGGACAGGTGAGTGTCTGTTTATTAAAAGTTAGCAGCTATACTTTTTGTAGCTGCAGACTTTTAAATGGGTGGAGCTACGCTTTAAGTTTAATACCACTTTAAAGACAAAATACGAACATAACATGAAAAATCCTAGTTGAATCCCCAAGTGCATGTAGAAATCCATGTTGTGGCTGGGAAATAAAAGCACATTTCTGTACTATTTGCACTGGCTGTCAGCTCAACCCCAGGCTGAAGCCCGATTTATGGGGGTTCCGATAGAGTATCTGCAGCATGGCACTATAGCCATGTGCTGCCAGGAGGCTAGGTGCACAGCTATAGGAGGCTGAGAATGTACTAAGAACCTCCTTGCCTGGAAATCTGTCTTTGTTCTCTAGCAGTCAATTTGTCAGGAATCAGCCACAGGGGTGGACAGATCTGTGTGGCTACACTCAGGAAACTGGGACTAGACTGTGTATGCTTTAAGTAACATTTATTTACAGTGAAACAAAATCCTCCCAAACACCAGCACACAGCAAACATAAAAATATAACTGAACCAAAAACCCAGTGACAGAATAACTAACTAATCAACATAACAAACAGAAAGTCTAACTAACATCTAACTATATACAATATGTACAAATGGGGAACACAGAAACGCAGGGGAAAACTGGAGGGGCAGGGAGCAGATAGAAAGAGGAAACTAAAACTGTGATCAGGAACAAGGGAAAGCGGGTACAAGGGTACAGGGCAGGATCAAGATCAGTACCAATGGTAAACAGAACCTGGCAGCAGCTAAACCCTGGATCGAGAGGCTCTAGTAGGGGGGACCTCGATACTCTCCCAGCAGCCAACATCAGGTGGAAACTGATTACTGGGATCTGCTGGCTGCTGGGAGACACCCGCTGAGGGACACAGGAACTACAACTTTCCTCTCTGGGACTGGGAAGCGCAATGCCACAAGTAGATGATCCAGGTCCTGATGCATTTATTCTATTACCAGAGAATTTGTCTGATAGGCAAATAAGATAAACAAAAGTTTCAGCCTTATGGATTTCCCTGGAAGTTTTTTTTTTTTTTTTAAGGATTCCCCATAGATATGGGAGTTGTCAGCTCATTGTTAGTGCCGCTCTCCCAGCTAATTGCCTGTGTAATTGTCCTCAGGCACAAAGATGCTGATTTAAATAATTTCTCTTTTCTGCTCACAGATTTTAGAGGGAGAAGATACCAGGCGACAAGCAGGCTCTCGAGAGGCTTTGAGCTAGCAAAGCCTCTCGAGAGCCTGCTTGCCAGCTGGTATCTCCTCCCCCTAAAATCTGCCATATTCCAGCCCTACCCCTCTGCCATCTTCCTGGTACACTTACACCAGAGGACAGACAACTGAGCCCAGAGCCACCTTCTTGCTATTCTGGGAAGACTAGAGTACTAGAAGGCAGTTTGTGTTTTTGTAATGACAGTGCTGTCATTTAAAGTATTTAGTTAGTACTCTAGTCTCTTTCCCCTGAATACCAGGCAGGGGGGTTGGGGTTCTGTTATCTGTCCTCCAGTCTACAAGGAAGATGGCAGAGAGATAGAGCAGAAGAGGCATGTAGGCAGGCAATAGTAAACAGGGGCGTCCCGTCCCCTCTATTCCCGCCACCCCCTCTATGCTAAATGGATAGATTCATGCATAGCATGAATCTATTCATGGCCACCCCCTAATTCATGCGTCCGGCCCCTTTCAGGACGCTGGACACATGAATTACAGTGGTGTTTTTTTTTTTTTAAGCACCTGATTAGAGCCATAGGCTCTAATCAGGGCCTTTGCTACCACTAAGCAAATTAAGCAGTTGCCTAGGGTGCATTGCCACCTAGGGCGCCCGGACTCTGGTGATCCTACTCCCTCTCTCTGCAGCCAGCAGCTAACTCTCAACAGGCAGCCATCCACTCCCGAGTCCCTCCGTACATAGTGTCATTGTGTCAGAGGCTCAGCGGTGGAGGACTGTGTCGCGTCTGAATGGAGGAAACATCCCCTGTGCCGCTGCACGCCGATGATCATCAATGACCTACCCATCTCTCACCATGTGGTCACGTCAACCCCAGTCTGAGTGAACATTGTTGTCTGACCGTGACTGTCCTACAGGCAGCTCTGCCTCTCTTCCCAGTGCCCACATGCTGCACGACTCCTAATTCTGCCACCCCCCCACCCATCGTGGAGGCCACTCTCCCTCCTGGCCTGTCCTGAACAATGGCAGCATTAGTGGAGTCACTGGCGGCGCTCCAGGCATGGTGACAGGTGGAGCCTGCCTGGAGGAGGCACCGAGGTAGGCAGAGTTTAAAATTGTTCGTTCTTAGCACACGCGCTGGTAAGGTCACGTCGTCGGATGCAGAGCAGTCTGCAGAGCCCCAGACCATCACCTGGTGAGTAAAACGCTGTCACTGAGACTGCATTATCGCATGTAAATGTATATACAGCTTTAGTGTATAAAGACTGATCTGCCAATCACACTGATGTGTGTGTACCGAGGGGTCCCCCCCCCCCCCGGTGAAGCTGCATTTATGAGCGCTGGTGAGGCCAGTGGTGAAGTCAAGGGAGGGTGGCAAAATGCGGTTTCGCCTAGGGTGTCAAAAATCCTTGCACCAGCCCTGGCTCTAATAGGCTTCAAAATAGAGTGGCTCGGAGTGCAGAGCATTACACTCGCAAGCCCACTCACATGTGTTACAAAGGCAAATTAATATTTGCCTTTCTAACACTGAATGGCCTCTCTGCCAATCAGGAAGCATGGATATGTTACTGGTTTCCCGATTGGCTGAGAAGACAGGCGATCCTATTGGAGGCCTTTCTCGGAGGAGGAGGGGGAAGCACGCTCCAGCTCGCTGGACACCGCTTCCTAGATAGGGTAAGTGTGGGACTTTGATGGCCCGACTTCCCTGGGGGGGGGGGGGGTGCTGTATACCCTATCTGGTGGATGCTGTATATACCCCTATCTGGTGATGCTGTATACCCTTTTCCACAGGTTATCCTAACGGACAGAAGAGTCCGTTAATCCTTTGGTCGTAGTGGTCTATCCCCATATATGTCATAGTGGTCTATCCCCATATATCGTAGGTGATCTATCCCCATATATGTCGTAGTGGTCTATCCCCAAATGTCGTAGGTGGTCTATCCCCATATATGTCGTATGTGGTCTATCCCATATGTCGTAGTGGTCTATCCCCATATATGTCGTAGGTGGTCTATCCCATATGTCGTGGGGGGGGGGGGGG
>BLSH010560379.1:31677-51900 GCA_018402905.1 Glandirana rugosa | reverse complement strand
GTCGGTAGTCTATAAAACCCCGGGGAATGTGTCGAAATCCGAAGGGGGACTGTGAAGGGGAGGGAGATGCAAAGAAGGGGGCTGTGAAAGGGACACAGGTGCAAAGAAGGGGGCTTGTAAAGGGGACGAAGGTGCAAAGAAGGGGGCTGTGAAGGGGAGGAGGTGCAAAGAAGGGGGTTGTGAAGGGGACAGAGGTGCAAGGAAGGGAAGGGCTGTAAAGAGGACCGGAGTGCAAGGACGGGGCTGTGAAGGGGACCGGGCCCTAGGGAATGTTGGTGGTCAGGCCTGGCACCCAGGCCTAAAGCTGTGTAAGGGGCCCCAAAATATCTGATGGCTGCCCTGCCTTTCAACCCTGCTGAGACAGTCCCTCTTTCCTTCCTTTTTACACTCTCTTGTACAGCAGTGGCAGTCCGGCCCCTTGATCTACATGCAGGGTGCCAGACACATGAAGTCCAATAGTGAGTGTTTTTTTTAAGCATATGATTAGGGCCAGAGGCTCTAATAGGCTTCAAATAGGGTGGGCTCTCTGCGCCCTGATCCCATCCAGTTGTGTGGCAATAGCAAATGAATATTCGCTCTTCTTCCTCATTCTCCTCCAATCCAATCAGGAAGCCCCTATGGGCCAGGGAGTCTTAGGACTCCCTAGGTGTTAGTTTGTGCCCCCCCCAAAAAAATAGTGAGCACCAGCCATCACTGTTGTACAGTCTGATCTCACCAGGCATCCAAATTACACCCTCCCAGGGAGAAGGTTTTCAGACTCTTTGAGTTCTCAACCGATTGTGGTCATCTATGGCAGGGATCCATTCATTTAGCAGCAACAGCATCTCTTGCCCACACACATGCTCGTTTCAAGACTATGACCCTCCATCCTTAGCAGCCTGCATACCATACTTTTCCTTGCTCTGTTGCATCAGCCAAACACCGTCCTTGAGGCTGCTCCAGACCCAGCCACGATGGTTACTCCCTGCACTGGAGACACTCCATAAACAAGCATTATAAAGTGGTCTCTTTAAAAATGGCTGCTGCACTTCTGCATTAATGAACATTCTGTTTAACCCTGTCCACAGTGTAGAAGGAATAAGTTCTGCAGCAGTTATCAGGTTACAGCTAAAATGTCCCTTTTGTGTGGGCTGACTCTCGAAAAGAGTTGAATAACTCCCGCTTTCCTTTCATTCAGTAGAACTGAGCCTATGCTTCACCAGTCAGAGCTTGCCATAAATCTTATCCGTATCTTTCACTGTCTTGTTCTTTCAGCCATTACATTATCTTTTAAAGACCAATTCCAGGAAACAAGCAGAATCGATCAGTGAACTGTTAAAACTGGACTCCAGGCGAAAACAACTAACACTCAATTGAATTACATACATGTTCTTACTATATTCATACTTAATATATTTCATACTATATTCAAACTTTCCATTTTAATTACATACCTTATTTTGGAACCAGTGATGTCCAAGGGTCCTTAAGGATCTCAGCCAGGTGACCATTGTTCCTATTTTTTATGGACAGGTTACTGACTGGAATGGTACCAGCTAATTGTGGAAAAGCCAACGTGGTACCAATAGTTAAAAAAAAGGGCCAAGATCCCTGGAAACTACAGAACAGTCAGCCTAACATCAATAGTCTGCAAGCTATTGGAGGGGATAATAAGGGACTATATACAAGATTTTAGTAATGAAAACGGCATCATTAGTGGTAATCAACATGGATTCGTGAAGAATCATTCTTGGCAGACCAATATATTATCGTTCTATGAAGAAGTGAGCTGCCATCTAGATAAAGGAAGGCCTGTGGATGTGGTGTTCCTGGATTTTGCAAAGGCATTTAACCCCTTCCTTACTGGGCACTTAAACCCCCCTCCTGCCCAGACCAATTTTTGGCTTTCAGCGCTGTCGCATTTTGAATGACAATTACGCGGTCGTGCGACGTTGTACCCAAATAAAATTTGCGTCCTTTTTTTTCCACAAATAGAGCTTTCTTTTGGTGGTATTTGATCACCTCTGCGTCATTTCTGATCGCCGCTATAAACAAAAATGAGCGACAATTTTGCAAAAAAGAACAATATTTTTTACTTTTTGCTAAAGTACAAATCCATTAAAAAAAATTATTCATCAGTTTTGGCCGATATATATTCTTCTACATATTTTTAGGAAAAAAAAAAATCGCAATCGGCGTATATTGATTGGTTTGCGCAAAAGTTATCGCATCTACAAACTGGGAATTGATTTATGGCGTTTTTATTATTATTTTTTTTTTTTACTAGTAATGGCAGCGATCTGCATATTTTATCGGGACTGCGATATTGCCGCAGAAATGTCGGACATTTTTTACACTTTTTTTGGGACCAATGACATTTATACAGCGATCAGAAATTTAAATATCCACTGATTATTGTGTAAATGTCATTGGCAGTGAAGGGGTTAACCAGCAGGGGGCAGTGAAGGGGTTAACAAATGTTCCCTGGGAGTGTTCTAACTGTGGGGGGGCGGGGCTGGCCGGGACATAACAGATCTAACTGATCCCAGTGACAGGGATCAGTAGATCTGTTATGTCCCCTGTCACAGAACGGGGAACCGCCGTGTTTACATCGGCGGTTCCCCGTTCTGAGGCTCCTAAAAGGGATCGGCGGGTCTCGGGCGGACATCGAGTCCGCCCGAGCCACGGGCACGCTCGCGCAGCATGCAGCACGCGCGCGCGCACGCCGCTGCGGCCACTAGGGGGCGCGCGAGGAGCGTGCACAGGGGACGACGTCCATGGACGTCGTCCCGGCATTCCAGATCCACGCTGGAGCCATACTATGGCAATAGCGCGGATCTGGAGTGGTTAATACAGTTCCCCATAAACATTTATTGTACAAACTGGGTTCTATTGGCATGGACCATAGGGTGAGTACCTGGATTGAAAACTGGCTACAGAGGCGAGTCCAAAGGGTGGTAATAAATGGCGAGCACTCGGAATGTTCTGGTGTGGAAAGGAAAGTGGGGTCCCACAAGAATCTGTCCTGGGACTAATCCTGTTTAATTTATTCATAAACGGTATAGAGGATAAACGACTCAATCTCAGTATTTGCGGATGATGCAAAGTTAACCACGTCAGCCCCGGAAGGATTTTCCACTTTAGGACGAGAGCACTTTTTGCGATTCAGCACTGCATCGCTTTAACTGACAATTGCGCGGTCGTGCGACATTGTGCCCAAACTAAATTTGCGTCCTTTTTTTCCCACAAATAGAGCTTTCTTTTGGTGGTATTTAATCACCTCTGCGTCATTTCTGATCGCCACTATAAACAAAAGAAGAGTGACAATTTTGCTAAAAAACCCAAATTTCTTACTTTTTGCTAAAATACAAATCCAAAAAAAAAATATAAAAAAACATTTTTTTCCATCGGTTTTGACCAATATATATTCTTTCTCATATATTTGGTAAAATATAATTTGCATATATATTTGCAATCAGCATTTATTGGTTGGTTTGCGCAAAAGTTGCAGCGTTTACGGATGATAAGAACTCATTTCTATTTTTTTAATTTCTTTTTTTTTTTTTACTAGTATTGGCGGCGATCTGCAATTTTTAGCAGTACTGCGACATTGCAGTGGACATGTCGGACCATTTTGACACTTTTTTGGGACCATTGGCATTTATACAGCGATCAGTGCTATAAAAATGCACTGATTACTGTGTAAATGCCATTGGCAGTGAAAGGGTTAACCTGGAGGGGGCGCTCTAAGGGTTAACTGTATTCCCTGGGCGTGTTCTAACTGTGTGTGGGCTGGCCTGGCTGGGGGAAGGGAATGATCACGGCTCCATATATAGGAAGCCTGTGATCACAGCCCTTCCCCCTCTAACAGAACCTCCGTTCTTTCACTGCGGGGGGGGGGGCATCGCGGGTAGCCGGCGGCGATCGAGTCCGCCCTACCCGCTCCCTGGCCCCCCCCCAAACACAGTGAGCACGTGTGCACACCTCCGGCAGCGCGCGTGCGCTCACAGTGAGAGATATCGCAGCCGCCGTCATATGACGGTGGTTTGCGATATCGAGCCACTCTGTCGCCGTCAGACTGCGGTCGGCAAGTAGTTAAGTAAGACAATAACTTCTGCACAGGATGTGGAAACCTTACAACTAAACCTAAACAAAATAATGGGGTGGACAATTGTATGGCAAATGAGGTTTAATGTTGAAAAATGTAAAGTATTGCATTTGGGTGCTAAAAATATGAACGCAAGTTACTCGCTAGGAGGAGAACCTCTGGGGGAATCTAGGATGAAAAAGGACCTGGGGGTCCTTGCAGATGATAGGCTCAGCAATGGCATGCAATGTCAGTCTGCTGCAAGCAAAGCAAACAGAATATTGGCATACATTTAAAAGGGGATTATCTCCAGAGATAAAACGATAATTCTCCCACTATACAAGACTCTGGTCCAGCCGCATCTTGAGTGTGCCATCCAATTCTGGTCACCAGTCCTCAGGAGGGATGTGCTGGAACTGGAGAGGGTCCAGAGAAGGGCAACAAAGCGAATTAAGGGACTGGAGGACCTCAGCTATGGGGAAAGACTACAAGCATTGAACTTATTCTCTCTGGAGAGGAGACGCTTGAGAGGAGATATGATAGTGATGTACAAATACCCTACTGGTGACCCTAGCATAGGGAAAAAAACTTTTCAGTGAAAGGGAATTTAAAAAGATACACGGCCATTCACTGAAATTGGGAGAGAAGCAGTTTGACCATAAACTGTGTAGGGGTTCTTTACTGTCAAAGAGGCAAGGATGTGGAATTCTCTTTCACGAGCAGTAGTATCAGCAGGGAGCATCAATAGTTTCAAAAAACTATTAGATGGGCACCTCAACCACAACATACAGGGATATACAATATACTATTGACATAAACACATACACACATCATAGGTTGAACTAGATGGACTGGTGTCTTTTTTCAACCTCACCAACTACTGTATGTAATTACTGGGTCGCTGTGATTCTCTATTTAATGCAGGCAGATCGTGGTTTTGGAGAGGGGCTGTACATAGCACTTTTTCTTTTTTTATCATGATGTTACCCTCCTGCCTTTCCACCTCATCCAATCAGAAAAATGCTTTGCATTTGTGTCAATGGGAGCTATAGTGATCCATTACTGGTGTCAGTGGGAGGAATAGGGTCCCATCGTTGGTGTCAGTGGGAGGATTTGGGCTCCATCATTGGTATTAGTGAGAAGAATATTGTCCCATCATTGGTGTCAGTTGAAGGAATAGTGCCCCATCATTGGTATCAGTGGAAGGAATAGTGTGCCATCGTTGGTGTCAGTTGAAGGAATAATGCTCCATCATTGGTATCAGTGGAAGGAATAGTGTGCCATTGTTGGTGTCAGTGGGAAATAAAGTGCTTCATCGTTGGTGTCAGTGGAACAAATAATGCCCCATCATTGGTGTCTGTGGAAGGAATAATGCCCCATTGTTGGTGTCAGTAGAAGGAAAACTGCCCCATTGTTGGTGTCAGTGGGAGTAAAAGTGCCCCATTGTTGGTGTCATTGAAAGGAATATTGCCCATCATTGGTATCAGTGGAAGGAATAGTGCCCCATCATTGGTATCAGTGGAAGGAATAGTGTGCCATCGTTGGTGTCGTTGGAAGGAATAACGCTCCATCATCGGTATCAGTGGAAGGAATAATGCCCCAACATTGGTGTCAGTGGAAGGAATAATGCCCCAACATTGGTATCAGTGGAAGGAATAGTGTGCCATCGCTGGTGTCAGTGGAAGAAATAGGGCCTCATCATTAGTGTCAGTGAAATGAATAATGCCCCATCATTGGTATCAGTGGAAGGAATAGTGCCCCATTGTTGGTGTCAGTGGGAAGTAAAGTGCTTCATCGTTGGTGTCAGTGGAACAAATAATGCCCCATCATTGGTGTCTGTGGAAGGAATAATGCTCCATTGTTGGTGTCAGTAGAAGGAAAACTGCCCCATTGTTGGTGTCAGTGGGAGTAAAAGTGCCCCATTGTTGGTGTCATTGAAAGGAATATTGCCCATCATTGGTATCAGTGGAAGGAATAGTGCCCCATCATTGGTATCAGTGGAAGGAATAGTGTGCCATCGTTGGTGTCGTTGGAAGGAATAACGCTCCATCATCGGTATCAGTGGAAGGAATAATGCCCCAACATTGGTGTCAGTGGAAGGAATAATGCCCCAACATTGGTATCAGTGGAAGGAATAGTGTGCCATCGCTGGTGTCAGTGGAAGAAATAGGGCCTCATCATTAGTGTCAGTGAAATGAATAATGCCCCATCATTGGTATCAGTGGAAGGAATAGTGCCCCATTGTTGGTGTCAGTGGGAAGTAAAGTGCTTCATCGTTGGTGTCAGTGGAACAAATAATGCCCCATCATTGGTGTCTGTGGAAGGAATAATGCTCCATTGTTGGTGTCAGTAGAAGGAAAACTGCCCCATTGTTGGTGTCAGTGGGAGTAAAAGTGCCCCATTGTTGGTGTCATTGAAAGGAATATTGCCCATCATTGGTATCAGTGGAAGGAATAGTGCCCCATCATTGGTAGCAGTGGAAGGAATAGTGTGCCATCATTGGTGTCGTTGGAAGGAATAACGCTCCATCATCGTATCAGTGGAAGGAATAATGCCCCAACATTGGTGTCAGTGGAAGGAATAGTGCGCCATCCTTGGTGTCAGTGGAAGGAATAACGCTCCATCATCGGTACCAGTGGAAGGAATAATGCCCCATCGTTGGTATCAGTGGAAGGAATAGTGCACCATCGTTGGTGTCAGTTGAAGGAAAAGTGCCTTAACATTGGTATCAGTGGAAGGAATAGTGCCCCATCATTGCTGTCAGTGGAAGGAATAGTGTCCTGTCATTGGTGTCAGTGGTAGGAATTATGCCTCATTGTTGGTGTCAGTGGAAAGTAAAATGCTTCATCATTGGTGTCAGTGGAACGAATAATGCCCCATCATTGGTGTTAGTCGAAGGAATAGTGTCCCATCATTGGTGCCAGTGGGAGGAATAGTGCCCCATCATTGGTATCAGTGGGAGGAATAGTGCCCCATCATTGGTGTCTGTGGGAGAAATAGTGATCCATCATTGCTGTCAGTGGGAGGCATAGTGCCCCATCATTGGTGTCAGTGGGAAGCATAGTGCCCCATCACTAGTGTCAGTGGGAGGAATAGTGCCCCATCATTGGTGTCAGTGGGAGGAATAGTACCCCATTGTTGGTGTCAGTGGGAGGAATAGTACCCCATCATTGGTATCATTGGGAGGAATAGTGCCCCATCATTGGTGTCAGTAGGAGGAATAGTGCCCCATCATTGGTGTCAGTAGGAGGAATAGTGCCCCATCATTGCTGTCAGTGGAAGGAATAGTGCCCCATAATTTTGTCAGTGGGAGGAATACTGTCCCATTATTGGTATAAGTGGGAGGAATAGTGTCCCGTCATTAGTGGCAGTGGGAGGAATAGTTCCCCATCATTGGTATTGGTGGGAGGAATAGTTCCCCATCATTGGTATCAGTGGGAGGAATAGTGCCCCATCATTGGTATCAGTGGAAGGAATAGTGCCCCATCATTGGTATCAGTGGGAGGAATAGTGCCCCATCATTGGTATCAGTGGGAGGAATAGTGCCCCATCATTGGTATCAGTGGGAGGAATAGTGCCCCATCATTGGTATCAGTGGAAGGAATAGTTCCCCATCATTAGTATCAGTAGGAGGAATAGTGCCCCCTCATTGGTATCAGTGGAAGGAATAGTACCCCATCATTGGTATCAGTGGGAGGAATAGTACCCTATTATTGTTCCCCATGGGTCACAGTTTGGAGATCACTGAATTATGCAGAGCACACAGCTGCAGTGTTTGCTGGATTGGTGTCAGGAGGGAAATGTTCTTTGGACGCCATATCTCCCCGATTGACCAAATGTATATTTTATTGGTTCTTTTGTGCTTTCTAGAATGTTCAGGAAGGTGTTCCTGTTAATAAAATTCTTCTGTTAGTCTCTGTTTAAGAAGAAAAAAGTGATGCATGCGATTTTCTTTCGACCACCAGATGTCAGTCTTGCGCAAAAAATGAAAAGTCGTAATCCCAACCCTTTTGTCCTAGTGGGGTTCTGAGATTATGCAGCTCATTTTAATTTACTGAAGTGAAGACAGCCTACAGTAAGCAAACAAATTATAGCACTTTCTTGTCGTTTTACTAACTTTATTGGGCTATTGGAGTGAGCAGTATTCCCCCTTCCTACTATCCGCCAGAGGGAGGAAAGGATATTTGCAATATTTGCTTGTAACTGTTCTTGTGTAAACAGGAATCATTTTTTTCTCCCCCCTCTGAGTACTGCAGGTTTCAATATAACAAAAGGAATAATATAAAAAATGTAACAGAATGGAGGATTTGTTTTGGTTGGATGCTGAAGGGGTGAAGCAATTACGGGCTGTCGGCGTGCATCCCGGACTCTGACACCCTCCGCTGCAGATCGGGCCCCGCCCCCTGTCACAGCCTTCACTGTCTTGTTCCACTTTCTGTAACTGAACGGGAAATCCGATGGGGAAATGTTGCTTTCTGAATTTTAGTAAGGTATAAGAAGCCAGGAAGTAATTCAATTCGCTGCTATACACCCAATATACAACTTTAGCTTTGGTGGACTTAACCTTTAAATGTAAAATGTTGTGTACAGTAAGAGAAAAAAAGGTTAGCTGTCCAGAAAGGTTATAAGATGATGATACATTTGGTGTAAGCCCTGGGAGTTGGATGCTGGCAGATTCTGGTGCAGAACCAGAAATGTTCTACCATAGTCATGAGCACAGGGTGTGCAGGGTGTACCTGGGCACACCCTATACGCATTGAGGTTGATTTACTGAAGGCAAATATACTGTGCACTCAAAGCGCACTGCTAGTGCAGTTGCTCTGGATCTGAGGCGAAGCTCTGAAATGAGGGGAAGCTTTTTATTTTCCTTGCATGTTCCCCTCAGAGCTAAAGCAAGTGCACTTGGGGGTGCACTTGCAGCGCACAGACTTAGGCCTGCTGATAAGGCAGTACAGCCAGGCCTTCTGTACTGGGCCCAGGCCCCATCAGTTCAAAAGGGGGACCCGGGCACCTGATGAGCAGGAGGTCCAGCTGTACTGTCTTATTGTAGACACCAATGCTCTTCTGCTTCCCTCTGCATCGCTGCCGGCTTCTCCGCAACTCCCTCCCTCCAGCTGTGCTGCAGGCAGTGGTGTATCATCCATGGGTGCAGGGTGTTCACTGAACACGGGCCCTGAGGGGTGGGGGGGGGGGCACTGTGCTCTGACCAACACCGAACCCATGGATGATCTCTCCATGACAGCTGGGGATGATCAGTGCGGTGTGGACTTGCACACGGGCCCACCAATTTCATGATACGCTGCAGGGGGGATCAGTTCTAGCATCTACCCCCCCCCCCCATCCTACTGCTTTCCGGGTCCCCTTGTGCATCCCTTTTTCCCTGCAGCATTACCGGCTTCCCTCCTCTCTTCTCCCACTGGCAGCTGCTGCGGGAGCACAAGGGGATGTTTTCAGGATAGAGAGTGGGGGAAGGGGGCAGTAAATATGTCATATAATAACGATTTTAGTGTATTTTTGTCAAAAAAACAATTTCATATTTTCTGGGGTGGGAGCGGGGCCCTGTCAGGTAGGCAGTATGGGGCCCCATGATTTCTAACAGTAGCCCTGCACAGACTATTTACCTTTAGTAAATCAACCCCATTGTGCGCATTAGCATTATCTCTCTGTTTGCAGGCAGGGAGATGGGAAAAATCTCCCTCTTATCGGCTCTGCCATAAGAGACTTGCTTACACACTTCTCTTTCACTGTGCCAGCAGGGAGATCGATGTGCCGGGACTGTATATACACTATATTACCAAAAGTATTAGGACACATGCCTTAAAACACACATGAACTTTAATGGCTTCCCAGTCTTAGTCCCTTTGGTTCAATATCGAGTTGGCCCACCCTTTGCAGCTATAACAGCTTCAACTCTTCTGGGAAGGCTGTCCACAAGGTTTAGGAGTGTCTATGGGAATGTTTGACCATTCTTCCAGAAGTGCATTTGTGTTGGACGAGAAGCCCTTGCTCTAATTCATCCCAAAGGTGTTCTATTGGGTTGAGGTCAGGACTCTGTGCAGGCCCCTCAAGTTCCTCCACCCCAAACTCGCTCATCCATGTCTTTATGGTCCTTGCTTTGTGCACTGGTGGGCAGTCACGTTGGAACAGGAAGGGGCCATCCCCAAACTGTTCCCACAAAGTTGGGAGCATGAAATTGTTCAAAATGTCTTGGTATGCTGACGCCTTAAGAGTTTCCTTCACTGGAACTAAGGGGCCAAGCCCAACCCCTGAAAAACAACCCTACACCATAATCCCCCCTCCACCAAATGATTTGGACCAGTGCACAAAGCAAGGCCCATAAAGACATGTATAGGGGCACCCCTATAATTGTCATGCTAACCCTCCCTAACTCCACCAATAAGCTTTACATTACCTTTCCCTCTAACCCTTAAGCTAACACTTCCTATAACCCTAACCCTTCCTGTAACTTTCACAATAACCTTTCCTGAACCCTAAAGCCTCGTACACACGATGTGATGGTCGTATGACCAGACGTCCAAAATCGTATGTTGGCTGTTGTGTCTCGCATGCTGACATGCACTAAGCGATCGTACGACCAAGCCTAACGTGGTGACGTGCTACGAGCGTATAAAGAGGAAGTTCAGGTGCATGCGATTTGTGAATTAGGAACGTAGGCTTACACGAACGGGCGCTTCCGAGCGTTCCTGAGTTCTGAGCATGCGTATTTTGCACATACAACTTGTTGGACCAACTTCTCTGTACACACGGTACAACAGTCGTGCGACCGCTTGTTATACAACCAAAGTTTTCTAGTCGGCTGTTCTAATCGCGTGTACTAAGGGTCGGATGATTGTACAACAAGCGCTTTTATGACCGGTTTCATATGACCGTTGCACCGTGTGTGCAATGCTGGTTCTCACTCTAATCCTCTTTGTAACTTTACACAAACCCTCCCGATAACTCCAACACTTACCCTTCCTGTAACCTTAAAACTAACCTTACCTGTAATCCCAACACCAACCCTCCCTGTATTCCTTACTAACTAACTCTGACAATAATCCCAACACTAACCCTCCCTGAAACTCCAATTTTAACCCTCCCTGAAGCCTCAACACTAGCTCTACCTGTAATCCCAACACCAACCCTCCCTGTAACCCCCAAAACAACCCCCCATGTCACCTAACCCCTATCCTCCCTGTAATCCCCAACACAACCCTCCCATAACCTCCAATAACTACCCTCCCTGTAACCCCCAATGCTAACCCTTCCTGTAAATCCAACACGTACCCTCCCTATGACCCCAACACAACCCTCCCATAACCTCCAATAACTACCCTCCCTGTGACCCCCAATACTAGCCCTCCCTGTAAACCCAACACCTACCCTCCCTGTGACCCCCAACACCTACCTTCTCTGCGCACCCTCTGCGACATAATGATGTCTCTTTATAACAACCCTCCTTAAGGTAAGCCTAACCCCTTTTTTTTTGCACCTCTTCTCCTTCTTTAGTCATCTCTTCTTCTCCAAAGACCAATCCCTCCTGTAATGAAGAGACCAGCACTGGAATCTGTTTCACCATAAAGCTGGCCACACAAAAACCCATAAATCACACGTAAAACAGCCTCAAAATACAAGGCTGCTCGGAAATCTAAATTTGATTGCCAGCTTTAGATTTAATAACTATTTGGTGCAAGGGCCTAACTAAACAATCCATCTCATTTATATCCAATAAGGTCCACATACTCAATCTAAAGGAGTGTTGTGAATTGTAACATGTAGCCAGTGTCAGGTTTACCAGAAACTATGTAGAGCAAGGGTCCACCTTTCAATTCATATCTAATCAATTAGGCTCTCACACTTTATAGGAGTCAGTAAAATGAGAAGAGATAGTACAATCAGAATGTAACATGTGTGACCAATTTTACTTATCAATTATATAGTATACTGCCCTATGTTTCTCATGCACCAGGGGAAATAAATGACTTGGCAGCACATACCAGCTTATTATAAAGCAGTGGACCAGATTGGTGCATCCTGGACTTACATCAATGGAAAAAGGCTGTTATGACGCAATAAGGATAGGTGTATATGAAATTATTGTTTACATTGTGAAATTGGTAATAAAGAATCGGAACATCCAGCCTTCTCACCATTGATGGTAATTATAGGAGACTTACAGCCGTTGCAGAGTGTGGAAGCCACGTGGAGAATACTCCAAATCAACAAAACCCTCCTAATTTTATCTTCCCCATAAACTTAAATACATTAGGCCAAAGTGGCCAAAATTTACCAAATTTTTTATAGGAATTTTGGCAAAATTCAAACATTACAAACAATGAAGACTCATACATCAGGCCTCCATTTTTTTTTTCCCAAAACATTTTATTGGATTTTTGCACTTATTCCAACCAATATATTGCATGCATAAAAGTATGTCACACTGTGATATATATATATGCAATATATTGGTTGGAATAAGTGCAAAAAATCCAATACAATATTTGGAAAGAAAAAAAAAATGAAGGATGCATGTATAAGCATTCGTTGTCTACAATGTTTTCATTTTGCCAAATTTACTACAAACATTTTGGTCTTTGGACACTTTGGCCAAGTTAACAACATAAAAGTAGGAACATTTGGCCACATATTTTAAAAATTATCACAAAATTCCAATTTTCCTAGAAATATTGATCAAATTAAAACTCTCAGTTTCACCCAACCATAGCCAATGCTACAGTTAGGCCCCTTTCACATGGACGGTCCTGAACGGACCATCTATGCACCCCTATGGAGCAATGGATGTCAGTGGAGACATGTCCGCTGACACCTGTCGCTCTCCGATCCGCTCCAGACCCGTAAAGTCTGACGGATGGAAACCCCATTTTTCCATCTGTCAGAGCAATCCCTGCTAAGCTAAATGGAGTGTGAAACTGGCATTAAGATGATTAACAGTGTTACTATTATGTGACCACTCCAGTTTTTGTTTCTTTTTTCTTTCCAAAATATTTTATTCGATTTTGCACTTATTCCAACCAAATATTGCATGCATAACAGTCAGGCCCGGACTGGGACAAAAAATAGGCCTGGCATTTTAGACCGGGCAGCCCGATCGGGGGGCGGTAAGACAATCATTCGCATAGCAAAGGAGAGACATCCCCAGTCCACCAGAGAGACAGCCCCATTACCAGCAAAGAGACAGCCCCAGACCTGCAAAGGGACAACCTTAGACCTGCAAAGAGACAGCCTCAGACCTGCAAAGAGACAACCCCAGACCTGCAAAGAGACAGCCTCAGACCTGCAAAGAGACAGCCCCAGACCTGCAAAGAGACAGCCTCAGGCCTGCAAAGAGACAGCCCCAGACCTGCAAAGAGACAACCTCAGACCTGCAAAGAGACAGCCTCAGATCTGCAAAGAGACAGCCCCAGACCTGCAAAGAGACAGCCCCAGACCTGCAAAGAGACAGCCTCAGACCTGCAAAGAGACAGCCCCAGACCTGCAAAGAGACAGCCCCATTACCAGCAAAGAGACAGCCCAGACCTGCAAAGAGACAGCCCCATTACCAGCAAAGAGACAGCCCAGACCTGCAAAGAGACAGCCCCATTACCAGCAAAGAAACCCAGACATCACTTAATTTTTTGCTGTCCGACATCAGGGAGAAGGGAACTCGTGCAAGCAGCTCCTCCCCCTTCATTCCGGCCCCTTCCTAAACTGAAGGCCGCTGAACTGGCCACGGTGAGGCTGGATGAGCGGTGCCACCCCACGGAGCAGCCCAGCCCAGCTTGGGAGTGGGGATCCGGCCAGAAAGACCGGCCTGCGGCCCTCGCCGTGATGTCGGCCGTGGAGAGGCCAGCCGCGGATCAGATGGGAGGTGACTCGGGCCCGGTGTGTCCTATGGCCAGTCTGGGCCTGATAACAGTACAATATGACAATAGTAATAGTACTATAAAGCTGAAGTTTAGTTATGGCGGTATACAGTAATTACACTGGTCCAGCTTGGACCAATGCAAAGCCCCGTCTGTACACACATTGCAAATTTTGGATGGGAATTTTTGTCCAATGACTGATGACGTCTGAAATTCTTACCATTAGTATGCTCCTTTCAACAGCCGATTTTGTTCTTTCGGACAACAAAAGCTGGATGTGCATACTAGAAATTTCAAGGCAATGTCCGAATTTCGTAACAATAGTACGGTTTTCGTACAAAAAAAAAATCGTATGATCAAGACTACACATGCTCAGAAACGAAAAAAATACATACAAAGCTATAGGACACATTACATCACTTCTGACGTTGAATTTGGTTGTACGAAAATTTTCGTATTGTTACTACGCTCTTGACTTTTGACATGAGACTAGCATTCAACAAAAAACGTACGTTCTGTCGTCTAAAAATCTAAGTATGTATTTAGGTGTGTATGAGGCTTAAGACCCCTTTCACACAGGGGCAGTTTTCAGATGTTTTAGCGCTAGAAATAGCCCCTGTAAAGCGCCTGAAAACTGCCTCTCAATCCTCCCCAGTGTGAAAGCCCGAGTGCTTTCACACTAGGGCGGTGCGCTTGCAGGAGGGGAAAAAAAGTCCTGCAAGCGCCATCTATGGGGCAGTTTAGGAGTGGTTTATACGCCTGGGCAGCGCTTCGGAAGGGCCGCAGCACAGGCACTTTTAACCCCTTCTTGGGGGTTAAAAGCGCCCGCTAGCGGCTTAAAAGCACTGCTAAAATGACGGTAAAGTGCTGCTTAACCCCCCTGGCGGTATTCCCGAGTGTGGCTCGGGGTGAATTTTCTGTACCAAGAGCGGTAACCCCGAGCCACACTCGGGATCGCATCGCTGGATCAGGGCAGCTTTACTCACCTTGTCCCCTGGATCCAGCGATGTCCCCCCGCTGTGTCTGTGGGCTGTGTCTTCCGCCCTGTATGATGCCGGGCTCCGTTCCCTGCAAGCGTCATGTCGCCCGGGGGCGGAGATTGGCGGGAAATTCAAATAGTGAAACTCACATAACGCATACAGTACACTGTAATCTGTAAGATTACATTACTGTATGAAATCATTTCACATCCCCTTTATCCCTAGTGCTTTGTCTAGTGCCCTGCATGCACTTTTATATTATATATGCCATTCTTTCTGCCTGAAAACGTGATTATACCCATGGCATCCAAAAAGCATCCCTTTACGTCAAAAGTGTTTTTTGATCAGCTAGAAAACAGCGATAGTAAATAAGAATCACTTGCAGAATTGAGCGATACTGATTTGTGGAGAAATTAATCATCAGACAGTGAAAGTAACGACAGTGAGAATTCTGCAACTCAGCAAATTGCACTACTAGACTCTTGTTTGAACAGATTTAAGTGAGTTATTCCTAAGAATTACAGGCCTACAATATAAAACGCCAAATTTCGATGCAAAACAATGTACCGCTTTTAGACACAAAAATATGACAATCTAATCATACCGCCAGGGAGGTTAAGCTAGCGGCGCTTTACCGCTGGCGCCCACACCGCCCCAGTGTGAAAGTACCCTTAGTATGTACAGTATCTCACAAGCTGCTTGGCACAAAACTAAGAAGCTAATGGAGATCACTGAAGTTGCAGTGCCTATTACATTGATTTCCAGCTTCCACCAGGATCCCACAGGTACATACAGTATCTCACAAAAGTGAGTACGCCCCTCACATTTTTATAAATATTTTATTATATCTTTTCATGTGACAACACTAAAGAAATTACACTTTGCTACAATGTAATGTAGTGAGCGTACAGGTTGTATAGCAGTGTAAATTTGCTGTCCCCTCAAAATAACTTAACACACAGCCATTAATGTCTAAGCCACTGGCAACAAAAGTGAGTACACCCCTAAGTGAAAATGTCCAAATTGGGCCCATTAGCCATTTTCCCTCCGTGGTGTCATGTGAGTCGTTAGTGTTACAAGGTCTTAGGTGTGACTGTGGAGCAGGTGTGTTAAATTTGGTGTTATCGCTCTCACTCTTTCATACTGGTCTCTGGAAGTTCAACATGGCACCTCAATGGAAAGAACTCTGAGGATCTGAAAAAAAGAATTGTTGCTCTACATAAAGATGGCCTAGGCTATAAGAAGATTGCCAAGACCCTGAAACTGAGCTGCAGCATGTGGCCAAGACCATACAGTGGTTTAACAGGACAGGTTCTACTCAGAACAGGTCACGCCATGGTCGACCAAAGAAGTTGAGTGCACAAGCTCAGCGTCATATCCAGAGGTTGTCTTTGGGAAATAGACGTATGAGTGCTGCCAGCATTGCTGCAGAGGTTGAAGGGATGGGGGGGTCAGCCTGTCAGTGCTCAGACCATATGCCGCACACTGCATCAAATTGGTCTGCATGGCTGTTGTCCCAGAAGAAAGCCTCTTCTAAAGATGATGCACAAGAAAGCTGCAAACAGTTTGCTGAAGACAAGCAGACTAAGGATTATTGGAACCATGTCCTGTGATCTGATGAGACCAAGATAAATTTATTTGGTTCAGATGGTGTCAAGCGTGTGTGGCAGCAACCAGGTGAGGAGTACAAAGACAAGTGTGTCTTGCCTACAGTCAAACATGGTGTTGGGAGTGTCATGGTCTGGGGCTGCATGAGTACTGCTGGCACTGGGGAGCTACAGTTCATTGAGGGGACCATGAATGCCAACATGTAATGTGACATATCGAAGCAGAGCATGATCCCCTCCCTTTGGAGACTGGGCCGCAGGGCAGTATTCCAACATGATAACGACCCCAAACACACCTCCAAGGCGACCACTGCCTTGTGAAAGAAGCTGAAGGTAAAGGTGATGGACTGGCCAAGCATGTCTCCAGACCTAAATCCTATTGAGCATCTGCGGGGCATCCTCAAACGGAAGGTGGAGGAACGCAAGATCTCTAACATCCATCAGCTCCATGATGTCATCATGGAGGAGTGGAAGAGGACTCCACTGGCAACCTGTGAAGCTCAGGAGAACTCCACGCCCAAGAGGGTTAAAGTGGTCGTAAACCCTCCTATCATTTTCAGCCAAGGAAGCTGCCATCTTGGCCTCTGTTTAATCTACAACTGCCATGATGCTGCACATGTGATCAGCAATGACACCAGCCATTGGATGGTTTGACAGTATGGTTTAGAGCACAACCAATGGGAGTGTTACATTTCCGGCACTTGCTGGAAATGGGACTGTTTTTTAACATGTTAAATGCATGGGATTACTACCGCTTTAAGGCAGTACTTGAAAATAATGGTGGCCACACAAAATATTGACACTTTGAGCCCAATTTGGACATTTTCACTTAGGGGTGTACTCACTTTTGTTGCCAGTGGTTTAGACAGTAATGGCTGTGTGTTGAGTTATTTTGAGGGGACAGCAAATTTACACTGTTATACAAGCTGTACACTCACTACTTTACATTGTAGTAAAGTGTAATTTCTTCAGTGTTGTCACATGAAAAGATATAATAAAATATTTACAAAAATGTGAGGGGTGCACTCACATTTGTGAGATACTGTATGTACCTGTGGGATCCCGGCGGAAGCAGGAAATCACTGTAGTAGGCACTGCAACTTCAGTGATCTCCATTAGCTTCTTAGTTTTGTGCCAAGCAGCTGCCCAGCTGCATTGGAAACACAGGAAGTCGTTTTCTTGGCACTGGGGAACACTTTGCATTTCCTCCATGAATTAAAGCAAAGAATTCTTTGAATGACCGAGGTGGAGAGGCTGGGTAGTGACATCATGATCTCCACCTTATCCAACCCAAGAATACTTTGCCTGTGCCTAATGACCTTCTGTGCTCAATAAGCATCAGGGCAGCCATTCATTCATCAAGCAGTAGGGAGTAGACCCTAGAAACTATGACTACTACAGTGATTTCCAGCTTTTAAAGGGATCCCACAGGCATGGCAGATACGTACTTATATTGGTCCAAGCTTGACTAAGGCATACCAGAGGTAGTGCCAAATGTACTTCGGTAGACCGCTATAGCCCTCTGAACCCCACTTCCAACTTATAACTAAAATGATACAACCAACACACTTTTTGGAGTAAAATTAGCCATTTATTATCCGTAACATATAAACATTCCTTAGAACAGAAATGTAGAACAATAACAATAATTACAATAATGACCCCCAGGTTGCCAATTCTTGGAGGCATTACTGAACCAACACAAAATTGTATCTGCGGAATCACTTAAGGACCCTCAGCCACAGAACACCGTCTCGAGGACAATACCAAATTCCCTGCTGACACCTCCATTTCCACAAATTTACATAAAACCACAGTTAAGTGGGATAAACCATAGGACACCATACCATAGACGGGTCCTTACTCTGGTATTACACAGAAAATTTTGGACGCCTCCAAGCACCCCAACCGCCATACCACTACAACTCCCCAACAAGTCCAACATCCACAGGAGCAGGAGGGTGGGAAGCTGCTACTTTGTCTGTTTCTTCCAAGTGCCCCACTGAGTTAACGACCCCACCTACATTGCCCCTCCCTACTTTACATTTTACCCAATCACTGTCTCCACATGTTGTCCCACTCCTGACAATATTCTATTAACCCTCTAACTGCCAAACTACCATGCTAACCTAGTCATGCCTGCCCTTCACCTATTTTATTTTTTTGCTTTGGGCCTTTCTGGAGCAATGTAACTGTGTAAAAATTGCAATATCTAAACTTCATCTTAAAGATTAGACAAAGTTAAAGTATAACTAAAGACAAAACTTTTTTTTTTTAGTTTTGGATAAGGTGGAGATGGATTAAAACACCTGTAAGTATTTATTGCTGCCTGTGCACCTAATTAGGAGATTCCTCCTCTCTATTTGCCCTGTTTACTATTATCATTGAAAGTAAAAGAAAATCCCAAATTTTGGGTTGTCCCAAGAAATGTAATAGAGGGGAAATCTTCCAATGGAGACACTAGTTCTGGTGACCTGGTGGGCCCCCAACGAATTCCCTTAATTTTCATGGATTTTGGTTCACTTCCTGTTTGGTTATGGGACAGGAAGTGAAGGGAAATCTCAACAATGGAACACAGATGGCGAAAAAAAAAATCTGACAGGGGTTATAACCCTCCCTTGCTCTATCCAAAATGAAAAAAAAAGTTTTGCCTATAGTTCTATTTTAATGTCAACATAGTAAAAAACATGTAACATATGTCTTATTAATGGGCTTCAACTTGTTATGGCTAGGGTTGCTACATCATCCCTTTAATCCAGGACACACATTAATTACACAGGTTCTGTGGCTGATTAAGGTGGTAATTAAACCCACTTGGTGCCTTGTCTGCGTAAAATTAGCCTCAGAATCTGTGTAATTCATATGTGTCCTGAATTAAAGGGATGATGTGGCAACCCTAGTTATGACCATATTAGAATTCTAGTAGCAACCAGTTGCAGCCTCTCAAAAATACATCTGGTCAGATGGTCTCTCAGTTTAAAGAGCTTTGAGCTTTACTTCACCATATGATGGACGTGGCAGATAATAATCCAATTACAAGAACAAACAAGGAGCTGGATTCAGACTTTCCAAGGGTCACTGATATTGTCACTGGGCACATTCCACAAAACAGGGAATCCCTTCAGGAACAAGGAAAGGACCCACAGTTGACAATCCGCATACAGTACATTCCAATGAGAGCACCAAACAAATGTCCAAGCAAACCCTTTGACTTTAACAGTATATTCATTATTTTTCACTGGTATTTTTGTTATTTATGACTCTTTACTTTTAGATTTATGACTAGAGTTGAGCGAACCTCTGGAAGTTCGGGTTCTGCTGGTCCGTCCGAACTTCGGGACAAAGTCCGGGTCCGGGACCGGACGGAACCCGAACGATCGCACGGACAACGAACCCCATTGAAATCAATGGGGACCCGAACTTTTAGGCACAAAAATGGCTGTAACAAAGTCCTGGAAAGCCCTAGAGGGCTGCAAAAGGAAGTAAAATGGGGGTAAGGGTAGGGCAAGTGCCCTACAAAAAAATGGGGACAGGGAAATAACGTTAAATATTTTTAAAAAAATCAAAACATAAAAAAAGCAAAAATGGAGGTGAATGTGGATCATCTTCAAACTGTGTCTGAAAAGTATTAATTAACGGTAGAAGCCATATAACTGATCTAAAATCATCTTCAAACTAGGGCAAGTGCCCTACAAATAAATGGGGAT
>BLSH010560358.1:1221989-1236323 GCA_018402905.1 Glandirana rugosa | reverse complement strand
CAGTTAACCGTAATTTATGCAAAAGAGGGTCAAATAAACGTCAGGGCTGTAAAAGCTTGAATTTGACAGCGAAATTCGGGAAAATGTCGGGACTGCAAATAAACTGGGAGAAAACGTATTTAATGCCAATTGACAAAGTTAATATAGTAAATGGACAAGTAATCATTCAACAAACAGACAAAATAAAATATTTGGGAGTATACATTGCTAAAAACCCGAGCCAATATATAAAAGATAACCTTGAGGAACTACTAAAGAAATTTAAAGAAAAGAGCCGAATATGGAAAAGACTCCCACTGTCAGTGGCCGGCAGATGCAATCTAATAAAAATGATCTGGCTTCCCCAATTGATTTATGTATTACAGAACTCACCGGTATGGGTGTCGAAAGGGTGGTTCCGGAAAGTAGAGGTACTATTCAGAGAATTAATATGGAAAGGGAGGCAGGCTAGGATTGGATTAGGGGTACTGCAGAGCCCCAGATGCAGAGGAGGACTAGCGATCCCCCACCCATGGAGCTACTTTTTGGCGACACAGGCAGTGCACCTGCGGGGCTGCAATACCGTAGTAGGTGGAGATATGAATATGGAACTAATAAAGAACGCAACGAAACACGAGACAGGTATAGAAGTACTGGAGGCAGGGCAGACCTCGCACGAGACCCCAACCGGAAAATTGGTTATTAAGACTTGGGAGGAAATAAAGAAAAAACTGGGATACCAAGGATTTACAAACTATTCCCCAATATGGGATAACAACAACTTGCAAGAAGTATTAAAAATAGAACGAAACAAAGAATGGATAAGATCAGGAGTGACAAGGCTCACCCAGTTGTACAAAGAGGGAAACATGAAAACATATCAAGAATTATGCGAAGAATATGGGTTAACAAATAAGTCCTTCTACACATACCTGCAGATAAAACACGCATTAGAGAGACAATTTAATAATACAAGTCCAGAATGGTGTGAACTGAACAAAATGACCAAATTAATAAATGAAACACAAGCAAAAGGGGTCATAACAGAGATATATAGACAACTAAGCGAAGGTGCAAGGAAGGTAGACAAAGAACAAGTAAGTCGGGAGAAATGGGACAGAGATGTGGGTGGAATTACGGAAGAACAGTGGACAAGGATCCTAGAGATATGCCCACTAGTCTCTTTGTCGCCATCCCAGAGAGTCTCACACCTGATGCTTATACACAGGGCATATCATACGCCACTGAGATTATTTAGAATGGGGTATAGATCAGACCCAAAATGCCCAAGATGTGGGGAAGATAACAGCAACCTGATACATATGCTCTGGAGGTGCCCAAAATTACACAGGTATTGGACAGCAATAATGGAGACAATAAACGAAACATTTGAAACTGAGCTAGAATTGACTCCAAAAGTGTGCATAATGGGCTACATTGCCAAAGATAAGACACCATATAAGAGGCAAATACCAATAATCAGGAGCTTATTCTTGGCACGAAAATTAATCGCCCAAAATTGGGTAGCAGTAAATCCACCATCAATAGAAAATTGGGCTAAGGAAGTAGATAAAGCCATAGCAAATGAAGAACATATACAGAAAAAAAGAGGAAACAATGTACAATACTGGGATAGATGGAAGCAAAGGGTAAAACAAACACAATAGGGGGTAAAAGAAGATAGCGGGAGAAAACAGCAATATAGGAAATACCAAGAAAATAAAGGGTGTTTTAAGTGAAAGGGAGTAAGTGTGTGGGAGTGAGGGGTGTGTATGGATGGAAGCGTGAATATAAAGGGGCTGAATGAGTTACGATAAGAGGTATAAATAAATTTTCTAAGCTTTTTTATGTGCATTTCCTTCTCCACAAATGATGTGAAGTAGCCAATACTGGGTTGATGAAACCAACATGAAAATAGGAGAACTGGCGAAAGACTGATGTGGAAAAAAAACTAGAAAAAAAAAAACTAGAAATCCATATATTTGAAATGTCTGTCTTGGCAATGCCACAGGTTAGAGCAAGTTCCTGTAAAAGTTTATTAATCAGTTTAAAAGACAAAGCCAATGCATTTCAAAGGTTTAAATCCCCCTTCACCAGGGCTTGGAAGCTAGCTGCATTAGAGTCAGTCTGTTGAAGATTACACTGCAGTCATTATTATGTGCATTACAGTTCAAAGGAGGAATAGGGTGCTACAACCTGATCAAACAGCTTTCAGGCTATGGCTCAAACATCACTGTGCCAGACTAGCAGTCTCCATCGGCTTGTGTATAGACATCCATTGTCACTTCAACCTTTGTACCAAGACCTTAGATTCCTTGGTTACGAGTGAGAGCTTTAAAATTAAGCATTATATAAATTGAGGTACTACCTATGTTGTGTATCTCATTTACTGCACAACTTGTCATTTGCAGTATGTGGGGTGCACGATACGCTGTCTCAGGACCCACATTGGAGAGCAGGCCTGTGACTCTGTTAACTTACAAGCAAAGCAGATATTGGGTGTCTCACAACATTTTAGAGATGTGCACGGGGGGGATAGATTTTAGATTTTGTGGAGTTGAAAGAGTGCAGGTGCCTGCGAGAGGTGGGATAGATATTGCAAATTATTACAAAGGGATGCATGGTGGATACATAGGATGCAGACCAGGACACCCGGGGGGGGGTATGTAAAAAAATAAGCAAAATGTCGGGTCCGACGTCAGGGAAAAATCAGCGTTTTTTTCGGCGTTTTGCATCGGCGTTAATGAGCGTCGGCATCAATAGGCGTTTTTTTTTAACCACTTCAATACTATGCACTTAGAACACTTTCCTACCAGACCAATTTTCAGCTTTCAGTGCTGTTGCGTTTTGAATGAGAATTGCACGGTCGTGCGACGCTGTACCCAAACAAAGTTTTTATCATTTTGTTCCCACAAATAGAGCTTTCTTTTGGTGGTATTTTATTTTTTGCGCTATAAACAAAAAAAGACAGAAAATTAAAAAAAAAAAAAAATTCTCTATTTCTGTCACAAAACTTTGTAAATAAGTAAATCTTCTCCATCACTGATGGGCACTGATGAGGCTACACTGACGGGCACTGATCTGGCAGTACTGATTGGCACTGATGAGGTGGCACTGATGATGAGGCACTTATATGCAGCAATGGTTAGCACTGTTAGAAGGCACTGATAAGCAGCACTGACGGGCACTGATATGCAGCACTGACGGACACTGATAAGCGGCACTGACGGACACTGATAAGCGGCACTGATGGGCACTCATAGATGGCACTGATTGGCACTCATAGGTGGCACTGGGCACTGATAGGTGGCACTGATGGGCACTGATAGGTGGGCACTAGTAGGTGGCACTGGTGAGCACCGATATGTGGCACTGGTATGCACTCATAGGGGCACTGGTACACACTGATAGGGGCACTGGTGGGCATATGTACAGAAAGGGGCCCATTCCCTGGTGGTCTAGGGTGGCATCTGAAGGTGGCACTAAGTGCCATTCGTATTGGGCACTATGCCTCTTACCTGGTGGTCTCCCTGGTGGTCCAGATTGGCTCCCTGGTGGTCCCTGGTCGGCTCCCTGGTGGTCCTGGGTGGGGACTTTGTTGGTGGTCCTTGGGCAGGCTCCCTGGTGGTCTAGTGTGGTGATCTAAGGGGGGGGGCTGTGCTGATAAATCATCAGCACAAACCCTCCCTGTCAGGAGAGCAGCCGATCGGCTGTCCACTCCTCAGGTCTGCAGACCTGAGTACAGGAAAGCCGATAAACGGCTTTCCTGTGTTACACTGTGACCAGCCGTGATTGGTCACGGCAGATCACATAGTAAAGTGCTTCGGATGGAAGCACTTTACTGAGATCGGTATTGCGGGGGGTCAGACTGACCTCCCACACCACTGATCGCCGCGATGCGCGCCCCCCGGGCGCGCATCGGCTTGTTATCCTGAGGACATCATATGACGTCCAGTCAGGATAACTAAACCACTTCCCGGCCGTCATTCTGCATACGGCGGTCGGGAAGTGGTTAAAAAAAACAGTCCTCTGCTATTTTTTAACCTGAAAACGCCGGCGTCAAAAACGCCAGTTAACATTGGTATGGTGTTAGTGAGCGTTTTGCCGGCTTAGCGCTGGTTACGCGTTCTATTTACAGCTCACTAACGCAGACGCCCTCTACAGCTCAAAAACGTCTGCGTTTTTATGGGGCCATTGAATAACATGGAGAGCTCCAAAAAACGTGGTGTCAAAAAACGCCCGTGTGTATGAGGGCTTATAGTTGTCATTATTTATATTCTTGTTTACCACCATCTTTATCCCCTGGTCTCACATGCTCTCCGAAATTATTTTATTTTTGTTTCTGTTAATTACTGGAAGTGAATCAGACTGAAGAATTGCTATACATTTGTTTTGTCAGTTTTTATGTAATCAGCTATGAGCAAGGTCATCTTTTGACTAAAATGCATTACTTTTGGTTGCTTTAGGGAACATATTACTCCTTGGAATTAATAAAGAAGAAGCTTTTTTGTTCACCTTGTTGCCAATATGTCGTGATTTGATTATTGTGTGCATTTCCTTACAATTGTGTGTCCAGTATAAGACTCCATTGCATCCTATTGGGACTTCTATTGAACCCTCTGAGACACTTTGGCTTTGTTTTATGACCTCTTTTTAAAAACGAATAAACTTTTGCTAGACTTTCATGAACCTATGGCACCCTCATCCTTTTACATTTGCTTACACTTTTCAGGAAACCCTCAGGGATACCACGCATAACAGAGAGCTGCCTCTCACGGGCTAGAGATCAAATGTGCCTTTCCCATTTGGATCCTAACACTGGTTTTGCAATGTTATGATAATGAAATTGTGAATCTAGATAGTAAATATTTTGTACTATTATATCAATTAATTCATATTTAATAAAAATAATGTTTATTAATACAATCTATTTAATAGCAACCATGATTAAAGTACATGTAAACCCTGTACATGTAAACATTTGTTTTGCTTATGCCGGTACACACAATGAGATTATCAGGCGAATGATCATTCGTTTTTTTTCACATGCTAATCTCAGATCGAATCGGAAGAGTTTACTATAGTCACGAAAATTCTCGCACGACAGAATAAAAAAAGCAAGCGATGTGATGTGTTGTAGTGTATTTGTTTTGCATTTTTGTACGACAGCTGTACTGGTGAAATGAAAATCGTACGATCAGGCACTGTGTGAGAAAATTTTTCCTGCATGTTCCAATCTTGTCCAGACGGAAAACATCGAATGAACTGTCATGATCGGCTCTCGAAAGCTTTGTACTAATGATCGCTTTGAAAGCGGTATTTTCCATACGATTTTCTGATTGTGTGTACGGGGCTTAAAGCTCTGTCTATCATAAATAATTGACATTTTTTTTTCTTTTTTTTTTTTTTGTTTCAATAGTTTTTATTAGTTTTACAAGAGAACAGTAGATTGGACAGTAACAAATGAGATTTACATAATACAGGAGTCAGATACTTTGTTTAACGTAATGACATTTGCTCATATACATATAACTCTAGTAGTCTTATAAGATACCATTACTATAGGATTCCTTTTTTGACTAGCCATCATAATAATAACATCATAAACTGGTTAAAATTATCCTATTAGACCATCCACTGCGAGTTCGTGTAAGTATGCACATGCTGCAACTTTTGGGTCCCCTCCCGCTCTCTCTCATTGGTCGGGTGAGGATTCCCACAGTCGTCTCATAGTTTGTAGATTGTCTGTGGATTTTGTATATTTAACAGCTTGTCGAAGGGGTGCATATTGTTCCTGGTCCTAATTTCCCTGCTCTCTATGAACCAAACATGAAGGCAGTAGGTGAAGATGTAAGAAAATTAGAAACATAACTAGGGAAATATAAGAGAAAAGAAGAGAGATAGGTAGAGTTCAGATGTTGAGATCAGAGATTGTACTAAGGAAGAATGAGATGGAAAGGAGTAGGATAGAAAAAAAAAAAGAAGAGTACCAGTCAGGTTTTTATTGGTAATAATAATTACATGGTATGTGCCCTTAAACTCAAGGGTTGTCAATTTAACTACAGCTTACTATGGTGTTTAGAGTCATCTAATTTGGATTACCAATGCCGCCAAGGCTCCCAGTGTTGGATTGGTAGGCAACTCTTCCCCATTGCATTAGAGAACATTACCTCATATGTTGCGTGCATTTGGGTCGTCTGAATTATTTCTTTTAGCTTGGGTATTTCTTGGGATTTCCAGTGTCTAACTATGGATAGGCGAGTTGCCATAAGTAAGTGAGAAACTATAGTTCTGTGGTGTGTAGGGTATGCGTCTATGTCCAGAGATAGCACCGCCAACCCCGAAGACAGATCACCCCGAGAGTTCGTCAGTTCACCTATTATTTTATTTACCTGCTGCCAAAGTCCTTTAATCTTTGGGCAGGCCCAAATGATATGGTAGAGCGCTCCCACCGAGCCACAGTTCCTCCAGCAATCCGAAGATAGCTGCGTGTGAATCCTGGCTAATCTATATGATGTTAGGTACCATCTCAACATTAATTTCTGGTGTAGTTCCCAGAGGTTTACACTTTTAGTTGCTTGATAAATAATTTTCAAGGCTGCCTGCCATTTTCTCACTGGGTATTCCTGTCCGAGGTCTGTTTCCCACGCTATGATTGTGGAGGATTTTGTGAATATAGACTTTTCTTGGAGGGACATGTATATATTTGAGATACCTTTTTGTAAAGTCTGTTGGTGTTGGAAATACTGAACTCATTTCTCTGGTAGAGCTAACTGTGGTTTTCCATGTACTTTTAGGAGGTGCAATACTTGTATGTATGTGTAATAGTCTTCAGTGCGAAGCTCATATTCTTTTTGTAGTTTCCCAAATGACTTAAGTGTGGTACCCTCGTAAAGGTCCTCCAATTGTGTGATGCCTTTGTTGATCCATGGTCTAAGAGATGTTATCACCTCAATAGGGAATCTTAAAGGTTCAACCTTTTGACTCCAAACCTGTGCCCTGCATAAATGGATCCAGGCCCTTATGGAGGCAAGGATAGGTGGGGCTAATGTACTGTCTAAGTCCTTATTGTACGGGGCGGCTAGCAGGAAATTGTATAAGCTATTGGTGTTAATTTGGGAAGCCTCTAGCTCTGACCAAAGAGGAATTGAGTTTGGTGACATCCTACCATTTAAGTTGGGCCAAACTGGTGGCGAAGTAATAATCCTTTTGGTGTACATTACCCACTCCTCCCGCTGACTTATGGTAAATTAGTTTAGCAAATGCTATCCTAGCCTTTTTCCCTTGCCACAGGTATTTGTTCACCTTGGATTGTAGGGCATTAAAATACGATCTCGGTAACGGTATAGGGAGTGTTCTATATAAATATAGGAGTTGTGGCAGAATTTGCATTTTGAATGCTGCCAGCCTTCCTGACCATGTGAGTTCTGCGCGAGTCAGCCCTTTTCATTTCGAGCTTAGTGAATTCAGAAAGGGGATGTAATTTTGCTTGACAAGGTCAGGCAGGTTGGCAGTAAGAGTGATACCTAAATATTGAATACCAGTGTCCTTCCATCTATACAGGAAGTCTTTTTCTAATTTTAATCTAACTTTATTTGGAATCCCCAAATTGAGAATATAAGATTTGGATTCATTGACCTTATAATAGGAGATGCCCGTGAAGTTATTCAGTACTTGATGAGTTGCTTTTAGGGATTTCTCTACGTCTGTGAGTATTAAGATAACGTCATCGGCGAATAAGCTGATGGTGTGGGTTCTTTTCCCTATAGTTAAACCTTTTATTTGTGGGTGGGATCTTATATAGGTCGCTAAGGCTTCCATTAGTAGGTTGAAAATTAGCGGGGAGAGTGGGCAGCCTTGGCGGGTGCCATTGGTTATAGAAAAGGGAACTGACAGTGCTCCGGAGACATAAACCTGGGCAGAGGGCGTGGTATACAAGGCCATTATTGCCGAGTATATTGGGCCCTTAAATCCAAAGCTCGAGAGGGCCTGAGCCAAAAAATCCCAATGAACTCTCTCAAACGCCTCCTCTGCGTCCAACGCAAGGAGCAGAGAAGGCGTTTTCAGTTTCCTGGCTAGATGAATAACATTGATAAAGCATCTAGTGGCGTCAGCAGTCTGCCTGCCCTTTGTAAATCCAACTTGATCTCTGTTAATGAGATGCGGTAGTATGTCCACTAGTCTATTGGCTAGGAGTTTTGCGTATATTTTTAAGTCGTTGTTCAACAACGATATCAGTCTGAAGTTCTGTGTGTTCTCTGGATCTTTACCCGATTTCGGAAGGGCTATTATCATAGCCTTCAACATTTCAGAAGGGAAGGTAGAGGACGCAGCAGCTGAGTTGAAAATTTCAACTTGATGGGGTGCTAGAACACTTCCAAAGGCCTGGTAGTATCCCCCGTAAACCCGTCTGGCCCGGGTGATTTGTTGTGTGGTATGGAAGTTATAGTATGGAGTATCTCCGCTTCTGTAAAGGGAGAGTTGAGAGTGTTAAGGTTATCCTCCGATAGTTTGGGTAAATTAAGTGTTTTTAAGACGTTCGCAATGATCTCCGGTGTTGGCTGTGGGGTCCCAGGGTCATTTTTAAGATTGTATAGGGAGCTATAGTAGCAACTAAAAGCGTCTGCGTTTTCTTGTGGATGATGCAAATTAGTTTGATGTTGGGGGTGGGTTATTGAGGATATTTGGGTTTTGTGCCTATGCCCTTTAAGTCGATTAGCTAATAGTTTGCCCGCCTTATTGCCGCATGCATAATAGGTCATTTTAAGCCTCTGATATGCTCTCTCATGGTGTTCTAGGAAAAGAGTCCATAGCTCACCGCGAACGTCCGTGATCTGGTCTGATATTTTTAGGGAAGTGTGATTTTTATTTTGGGTCTCCAGAATATTAATTCTGGATACCAGGTCCTGTATTTGCTGCTGCCTCCTCCTCCTAGCCCCTTGTTGTATAAGTATTCCCCTTGCAAACGCCTTATGGGCGTTCCATAACACAAAGGGATCAGATACAGAGAATTGGTTAATTTCAAAAAATTCTTGACAAGTGATTCTGGACTTGGTCTGGGCCACCATCACCCCTTTTTTCTTTGTGGTGGCATTGGCTGTGTAGACATATGGGAACCTTGGATGGGTACATTTAGGCGGTGCAATAGCACTGAAGTGAGTCTCCTGTACGCACAGGATATCACAATTGTTCTGCAAGGCTTCCCTCCACAAAGACCTGCATTTTGCGGGATGGTTAAGGCCGTTTGAGTTTATGGATAAAAAGTTAACAATCATTTGTAGTTAATCAGGTGGTGGTATGTGCAGTGTGGTGTAATATCGTTACTTACTTCCGCCCATACAAGATTCTTGAGGTTGATGAGACCTTTGACGTTAAGGAGTCTCGGGGTGGAAGATTGGCTCATGGTGTAATTCGCAGATCCAATACTCCCTCTGTTGTAGATCCTGACTGGAGAAGGGAAAGTGAAAGATTCGAACAAATAAGGGTTAACATAACTGTTACTGGTAGAACAGTAAAGAAACATTGAACAAACAGTTGTGGGTGTGGCAGCCGCCACTCAAATCTGCAGGGAACCTATAAAAGGTAAAAGAAAGAGAAGAAACTTCTCAAGGAGCTATAGCATCTTGGGGAACTATAGTAGGTTTTGGTTATCCATGAGGATTTTATGTATGTGAACTTGCGTTCTTTGTGGTGACAGTGCGCCATTCTGGCTCCGCTCTGGCAGGGCTGCTGCGTTCACGCTGCTGGCTTGAGGGGTCCGGTATGATACGCCAAGCGTTCAAGAGGGCCATCCCCTTTTCAAGTGAGTCTATCACATGCTCTTTTCCTTCCTTGGTTACAATCAGTTTTGTAGCCGAGATTATGATTCCTGAAGGCTTTTGTAATGCTAATCCTATGTTTCTGCACAGTGTACTGAGATAGATCCGCATAGAATTGGAGGTGATTATAGGGAGTAGGAATCAAGTCCCTTTTCCTTGAGACAGTCATTATACGTTCTTTGGCGTGATAAAAATGTAGCCTCAGAATGACGTCCCTAAGGATGTTATCCGGTAGGAAGGACGGTTTAGGCAAGCGGTGAATTCTATTGATCGTGAGATCTAGGTCCGAGAGGTCAGGGAAAGTTGTGTCGCGTAGTTACGTAATTTTTGTTGTGGCACAGATTCAGGGATACCCCTTATTTTCACATTATTCCTCCTGGCCCTATGGTCCATGTCAGCCAGCTTAATTTTGATTTTGTCAATTTCATCTTCGTTCGTATCATGAGCATCGACAATATCGTTTATAGTGGAGGCGTATTCCTCCATTTTAGTTTCTATATGGTTGACTCTGGCAGTCACTGTGTGCAATTCTGATCTAAATTTGTGGACACAGGTGAAAATATCTGCCTGGAGGCAGCTTCTCAGGGACACCAGCATGTCCTTGAGGACAGTGTCCATAACTGGCTGATTGTTTGTAGGGAACGTGTCAATAGAGTCTGGAAGCTCCCTTGTGTCATCCTCTGAGTCATGTTGTGCACTCACCTCCTTCTCCATAGCATCCATTTTAAAACAAGCCTTTTCAGGGCTACCCGATGAAGGTGTGGACGGAACGGATCTCTGGCTCTGTGCTGGGCTGCTCCTCTTATGTGTCTCCTCTCTCTGCATGGAGTACTGCTGTGCCTCAGCTGTGGGGGTGGAAGATGCGCCCACGCCATTTTGTTTAGGCCCCTGGTGGAAGTAGGCCGTGAGCTTCTGCGGCTGGGACCCGGCTTTCTTTTTCCCCGGCAAACTCCCCCTCACTGGTCTCCGCGGAAGATTCACAACGAGATCACTTTTATCAGCGGCGGGAGAGGTGCCCCCCCTCCAGCCGCTTTCCGGTCATCTCCACCGCTTACCGGACCTGCCGCAGATGATTGGTTCCTCTCCCCCCAGTGTCCGTGAGCAGAGTGAGCGCTCACTCGGCTCCATAACATGGCAGAGCGGAAGGGACGTCAAAAGTTTCTTCCTCCCAATGATCTTAAAGGGCCCATTTTTTTTTAACTGTCATTTTTTTCAATTTTTTTTTTTTTTTTTTGCATTTTACTGCAAATATGAGATCTGAGGTCTTTTTGACCCCAGATCTCATATTTAAGAATTCCTGTCATGCTTTTTTCTATTACAAGGAATGTTTACATTTCTTGTAATAGGAATAAAAGTGATCACATTTTTTAAAAAAAAAAGAACAGTGTAAAAATAAAAAGTAAAAAGTAAACTAAATAATTAAAAAAAAAAAATTTAAAGTGCCTCTTCCCTGCGAGCTCGCATGCAGAAGCGAAAGCATACGTAAGTCCCACCCACATATGAAAACGGTGTTCAAACCACACATGTGAGGTATCGCCGCGATCGTTAGAGTGAGAGCAGTAATTTAAGCACTAGACCTCCTCTGTAACTCAAAACTGCTAGCCTGTAGAATTTTTTAAACATCGCCAATGGAGATTTTTAAGTTGCAAAGTTTGTCGCCATTCAGTAAGCGGACGCAATTTTGAAGCATGACATGTTGGGTATCATTTTACTCGGCGTAACATCATCTTTCACAATATGGAAAAATTGCCCTGACTTAACTGTTGTCTTATTTTGTAACTCAAAAAACTTAATTTTTTTTTTAAAAATCGCGCTTGTAAGACCGCTGCGCAAATACTGTGTGACATAAGGTTTTGCAACGGCCGCCATTTTATTCTCTAGGCTGTTAGAAATTTTTTTTAAAAAGGTTTGGGGGTTCTAAGTGAATTTATAGCAAAAAAAAAATGGTTTTAAACTCATAAACACCGAACCCAAAAAACAGACTCGGACTTGGTTAATGAAAATACTTGTATTCATCCTTTTCTTTACTTGTTACATCTCAGTGCTGCTGATTAACAGCAGCCTCTTTGCAACCACTTTATGTCTGTATATTTTCCATTGAAGGCTGTATAAAATGTATCCTGTCTGCATGTCAAAGTTTGACATGCGACTATGTCCTTGCAGGTGCTGCATGTGCATCCACTACTATGGGCTGCCTGCATGCTCCAAGGTGGATGTACACGCATCTGTCAGAGACTATTCATGGAGAATAGCACTAATCTGCCATTGGAATGAGCGCTTACACAGCTCTGTCATGTACATAAGGAATACAGTGGTGGACAGTGGATAGTTGAAAGAGCAGGAGCAGAATGATGAGATTATTCCTCTTCTTACTCTGCTCTCTCCTCCTTCCAAAATGTTCCTTGGTTGCACATTTGCATACAGTACACTTGATTAACTCCCATGGGTTTTCAAGTTAAGGGAAATTCAACTACTGACATTAGTTATAGTTAAAAAAAATACATTTAACCACTTCCCGTAAATCGCCGTATATAAGCAGCGGCTGCTTTAAGTGGACGGTATCATTTTTTAGAGCGGGTGGTCGGCTATCCGGCAATAACGGCCGATCCAGTTCGGGAGCTGCTCGGCCGTTATCCCAGGGGGCGGGAGAGGACATCCCCCCCTCCCGCCGCCTTCCGCTGCTCTTCTCCGGCCTCCCGTCCCACCGGGAGACCGAAGCTCTGATCCTACATGTCCGCTGATAGGAGGAGACCTGAAGGAAGCCGGAATCGGCTCCGATCTGGTCTTCTTGATTACTTTCCGGTTTACTTGGCGGCTAAAACAAAAAAATGACAGTATTCAGAATTGCAGTTTTTGGCAATCTGAATACTGTGAAGTGCAAAGGAGGGATGGGAGTACCTGTCCCCGCCTATTACTATCACAAGGGATGTTTATAAATTTTTAAAGCGCCACCGTTCCCGCGAGCTCGTGCAGCAAAGAAAACACATACGTAAGTCGTGCCCGCATATGAAAATGGGGTTCAAACCACACATGTGAGGTATCGCCGCGATCACCAGAGTGTGAGCAATAATTCTAGCAAAAAACCTCCTCTGCACCTCTAACCTGGTAACTGTTAATTTTTTTTAAAGCGTCGCCTATTAAGATTTTTAAGCACCGGAGTTTGTCGCCATTCCGCGAGTGTGCGCAATTTTCAACCGTAATATGTATGGTATCTATTTACTCAGCATAAAATCCTCTTTCACAATATACAAAAAATGTGGGCTAACTTTACTGTTGTCTTATTTTTTTACTTAAAAAAGTGAAATGTTTTAAAAAAAACGTGATTGAAAGACCGCTGCGCAAATACCGCGTGACAAAAAGTATTGCAATAATCGCCATTTTATTCTCTAGGGTGCTTGAAAAAAAAAAATATATACAATGTTTTGGGGTTCTAAGTAATTTTCTAGCAAAAAATAAAACTGTTTTTAACTTGTAACCAACAAATGTAAAAAAGGGCTCTGGTAGGTAAGTGGCTAATAATGTATTAATAAATATAGAGCTGCATTAAAGTGATTGTAAAGGCTGAAGGTTTTTTACCTTCATGCATTCTTAGATTGTAAGCTCTAACGAGCAGGGCCCTCTGATTCCTCCTGTATTTAAGTGTATTGTATTGGTACTGTCTACCCTCAAGTTGTAAAGAGCTGCGTAAACTGTTGGCGCTATATAAATCCTGTATAATAATAATAATAGGCATGAAGGTAAACAACCTTCAGTGTGCAGCTCCCCCCTCAGCCCCCCTAATACTTACCTAAGCCTGATCGTGATCCAGCGATGTGCACGAGACCCAGTCTCTCCCTCCTGATTGGCTGAGATGCAGGAGCCATTGGTGGGAGCAGGGGGTGGGGCTGAGACACGCTCTCTGTGTCTTATGGACGCAGAGAGCCAGCTCGAGAGAGAGCATGCATGAGTGCCCCCACAGCAAGCGGCTTGCTATGAGGGCATTTAGCAAAAGGGAGGGGTCCAGATCGCTGGAGGGGGATCCAAGAGGTGGAGGATCGGGGCTGCTCTGTGCAAAACCACTGCACAGAGCAGGTACAGTCCTGCTCACCATTATTGGCACCCCTTCATGTTTTGCATAACTGAGTGAATGTCTTCAGAAATAAATGGAAATGTACCAAATTTTTATCAGCAGGATCTTTTAATTTAGGTTAACTTTTAGAAACCCCCCTCGACTTTTAACGGTAACCTCTTTCCTTGGGACGTTTACAAGTTCTCGAACTCGTATAACGTTTCCTTCACACCCTCTTTTACGGGGGGCTCTTCACGTTCTTCGAATAGCTACCTATATTCTTTGCAAACCTCCGACAGTAGCGACGGTTTCCCACACGTTGGTTTATAATTCCTCCCCACGGTTATAATCACGTGTACGACCAAAAGACAAAAAAGAAATATTAATGTTATAGATACAACTTTATTGTTAACAGAAACAATTTAATGAAACCTGGAGGTTAATTTTCTAGGACGACTATTTTTAAACCATGTAAAGGTAAATAAAGAC
>BLSH010560358.1:1204515-1216769 GCA_018402905.1 Glandirana rugosa | reverse complement strand
TACTGTAGTCGGATCAGGAAAGAGATGAATTCTGATGGTTTGCTATGGGTAACTGCACTTCTCTTATGCTTTTATTGTTTTGCTGAGAAAGTCTGATAAGATGACACATTTCCAAATGTCACTTCTGTGGCAATGACCCCTGAAAGAGCTGCTGCATTTTTACGGGCTCTCCTGCTTTCATTACTAGCCACTTGCCCTGTAAACAAACCCAGACACTTACCAGCTCATCAATGGTGAAGGATAGACAAGCTATTGAGTTTCAGTCCTTTTCCTAAAATTCATTAGGCTTAGTTGCCCAGAGGAAAGAGGGTTATAAGTACAAGCAATACCAGGCCAGGGTTGTCCAGAGCTCAGGGCAAGGATTCAGTATTGCACCCCCCTTCCCCACTGTTGATACATTCGGTAGAGTGGGTGTTCCAGACTGTGCCCATTCTTTTCCCCTATGCTTCACTGCGCCCAAGCAGCTTCCTCTCCTGCACACCCCTTGTCCCAGCCCAGGGTACAGGATACCCAATAACAGCAGCAAAAATCCATCTACACAATAGATTTCTCAGGAACTTCTTTAGGTCCAGATGGGCCTTTATTTTCCAGTATCTTTATATCTCTGCCACAGGCTAATGTGAGCTCTGCAGGCCCAGACAAGCAACTACCTTTTGGTGTCTCCGACTTCTGCCACAGACTGGGTAAAGAACTCTTCAGACCCCACTTGCAGGCTGTTTAGGACAATCTGGATCCAGGTGGGTAGCTAGAAAACAAAAACTTTTCTTGGCTCTGCTTTCCTCCTCCTTGCAAAAGACTGGACATCTCTACAGCTATACCATCCCTGAATGCCAGCATAAGAAGAAGAGACTGGACCCTGCAACATGCAAATCCTCACCAGGCAGAGCCTTGAAAACAAGGTCTGTTCTAGAAGCTTCCATTCTCTTCCCCAGTTCACATTACTAGCATACACCTCTCAGTAATTGGTCAAGACATAATAAACATTCATAACCTATTAAATTGTATCTTCTCACTCTATCAACTGGAAAACACTCCCAGAGCAAGGCAGAAGCAAACAATGTTCTTGGGCTTAGGATAAACCCAACAATCCCAGATAATACAAACAACGCTTAGGCTGGCTACAGACTGGCTGCAAACACTAAATGTGGACTAGGGGCACCCCAGCTTAAGGCAGGGTCCCTACACTGGCTAAACATACAATACAAAACAATATTCCCCTGTACAAAATATTAACAAACCATATATACAGTATCTCACAAAAGTGAGTACACCCTTCACATTTTTGTAATTATTTTATTATATCTTTTCATGTGACAACACTGAAGAAATGGCACTTTGCTACAATGTAAAGTAGTGAGTGTACAGCTTGTATAACAGTGTAAATTTGCTGTCCCCTCAAAATAACTCAACACACAGCCATGTCTAAACCACTGGCAACAAAAGTGAGTACACCCCTAAGTGAAAATGTCCAAATTGGGCCCAATTAGCCATTTTCCCTCCCCGGTGTCATACGCTGCCGGCACTGGGGAGCTACAGTTCATTGAGGGTTCCATGAATGCCAACATGTACTGTGACATACTGAAGCAGAGCATGATCTCCTCCCTTCGGAGACTGGGCCGCAGGGCAGTATTCCAACATGATAATGACCCCAAACACATCCCCAAGAAGACCACAACCTTACTAAAGAAGCTGAGGGTAAAGGTGATGGACTGGCCAAGGATGTCTCCAGACCTAAACCCTATTGAACATTTGTAGGGCATCCTCAAAAGGAAGGTGGAGGAGTTCAAGGTCTCTAACATCCACCAGCTCTGTGATGTCTTCATGGAGGAGTGGAAGAAGACTCCAGTGACAACCTGTGAAGCTCTGGTGAACTCCATACCCAAGAGGGTTAAAGCAGTGCTGGAAAATGATGGTGGCCACACAAAAAATTGACACTTTGGGCCCAATTTGGACATTTTCACTTAGGGGTGTACTCACTTTTGTCGCCAGAGGTTTAGACATTAATGGCTGTGTGTGGAGTTATTTTGAGGGGACAGCAAATTTACACTGTTATACAAGCTGTGCACTCACTACTTTACATTGTAGCAAAGTGTCATTTCTTCAGTGTTGTCACATGAAAAGATATAATAAAATATTTACAAAAATGTAAGGGGTGTACTCACTTTTGTGACATAATGTAAATACAACTGATTGCAAATGAAAAAATGATAAAAGGCTGTGTGTCTGCAAACTTCAAAAAAGCTATGAATATGTCTTTAAACTAGAAAGACTATAAAGCACTCAATCAAAAATACATATGTGTTAAACTCATAAAAAATGCCATTATAGTGCTTCCTGCAAACAATATAAAGGTGTTGAAAATTGTGTCTTTGAAAAATAAATGCAAATAAATAGAGCTGCATGCCTTCAAGCCTCTGGACCCTGCATTCACTATATCTGGTCTCCCGCAGTTCACAGAACATGGAAATGCAATTATTTTACTAACTATAAACTGCTAAATACCCTTTCTCATTAGCAGTATATAGCAGTCTTGTGATTTCTCTCAGTTCTTGGTGAAGCTTGTAGGGGGAGTTTTCATACTGCACTAAGCTGTCCGATTATGATCCAGGACCCCTAACCCTCTGTCTGGACAGTGCTGATTGGTCCTGTACTGATCACATGCACTCTCCCAAGAAAAAAAAAACCTCTTTAGCAATTCACACCAAACTGAGCATGTGCAGCTGGACTCCAAAGGCTCTGTCTTATCCGGACATGTTCTGGATATATATACAGTATCTCACAAAAGTGAATACATTTTTGTAAATATGTTATTATATCTTTTCATGTGACAACACTGAAGAAATGACACTTTGCTACAATGTAAAGTAGTGAGTGTACAGCTTATATAACAGTGTAAATATGCTGTCCCTTCAAAATAACTCAACACAGCCATTAATGTCTAAACCGCTGGCAACAAAAGTGAGAACACCCCTACGTGAAAATATCCATATTGGGGCCAGTTAGCCATTTTCCTTCCATGGTGTCATGTGACTCATTAGTGTAACAAGGTCTCAGGTGTGAATGGGGAGCAGGTGTGATAAATTTGGTGTTATCGCTCTCACTCTCTCATACTGGTCACTGGAAGTTCAACATGGCACCTCATGGCAAAGAACCCTCTGAGGATCTGAAAAGAAGAATATTTGCTTTACATAAAGATGGCCTAGGCTATAAGAAGATTGCCAAGACCCTGAAACTGAGCTGCAGCACGGTGGTCAAGACCATGCAGCGGTTTAACAGGACAGGTTGCACTCAGAACAGGCCTCGCCATGGTCGACCAAAGAAGTTGAGTGCACATGCTCAGCGTCATATCCAGAGGTTGTCTTCCTGAAATAGACGCATGGGTGCTGCCAGCATTGCTGTAGAGGTTGAAGGGGGGGGGGGCAGCCTGTCAATGCTCAGACCATACACCACATACTGCATCAAATTGGTCTGTATGGCTGTTGTCCCAGAAGGAAGCCTCTTCTAAAGATGATGCACAAGAAAGCCCGCAAACAGTTTGATGCTGAGCATGTGCACTCAACTTCTTTGGTCGACCATGGAGAGGCCTGTTTTGAGTGGAATCTGTCCTGTTAAACCACTGTATGGCCTTGGCCACTGTGCTACAGCTCAGTTTTAGGGTCTTGGCAATCTTCTTACAGTCTAGGCCATCTTTATGTAGAGCAACAATCATTTTTTTCAGATCCTCAGAGGGTTCTTAGCCATGAGGTACCATGTTGTACTTCCAGTGACCAGTATGAGAGAGTGAGAGCGATAACACCAAATTTAACACAACTGCTCCCCATTCACACCTGAGACCTTGCAACACTAATGAGTCACATGACACTGGGGGGTGGGGATGTCTAATTGGGCCCAATTTGAGCATTTTCACTTAGGGGTGTACTCACTTTTGCTGCCAGCGGTTTAGACATTAATGGCTGTGTGTTGAATTATTTTGAGGGGATAGCAAGTTTACACTGTTATACAAGCTGTACACTCACTACTTTACATTGTAACAAAGTGTCATTTCTTCAGTGTTGTCACATGAAAAGATAGAATAAAATATTTACAAAAATGTGAGGGGTGTACTCACTTTTGTGAGATGCTGTATATGCATTTCTCTAATGTACCATTATCCCTCTCTTTCTCTCCTCTTTTTTTTGGATCTATTAGTTTGTGTTACTGATTAGATTTAGGCTTGATCAATCCTGAAGGTTTTTTGTCCATACTTTCCCCCACGGACCACCCAGGACCTTACACCTGGGAAAAGAGGATTGTTCCCTTATCAGCTCAATCTCAATATTTGCAAATGATACCAAGCTAAGCAGGGCAATAAATTCTCCACAGGATGTGGAAACCTGGCAAGAACATCTGAATAAATTAATGGGGTGGGCAGACAAGTGGCAGATGAGATTTAAAGTAGAAAAATGTAAGATAATGCATTTGGGTACCAAGAACATAAATGCAAACTACTCACTAGGGGGAGAGCCTCTGGGGGAATCTAGGATGGAAAAGGACCTAGGGGTCCTAGTAGAGGACAGGCTCAGTAGTGGCATGCAATGCCAAGCTGCTGCAAGCAAAGCTAACAAAGAGTGTGCATGCATCAAGAAAGGGATTAACTTCAGGGATAAATCAATAATTCTCCCACTCTACAAGTCTCTGGTGAGGCTGTACTTGGAGTATGCCATCCAGTTCTGGGCACCGGTCCTCAGGAAGGATGTCCTGGTATTGGAAAGGGTACAGAGAAGGGCCACAAAGCTAATTAAGGGATTAGAGGACCTAAGTTATGAGGAAAGATTACAAGCACTGAACTTATTCTCTCTGGAGAAAAGACGCTTGAGAGGGGGTATGATTTCAATGTACAAATATTGTACTGGGGACCCCACTATAGGGACAAAACTAGCAAGGGAATACACAAAGACATGCAGCATTTCACTGAGAATAGAGGAAAGGCCGTTTAACCTTAAGATGCGTAGAGGTTTCTTTACAGTAAGAGCAGTGAGAATGTGGTATTCTCTTCCACAAACAGTGGTTTTTGCTGGGAGTATAGACAATTTCAAAAAAATATTAGATGCACACCTAAGGGACCACAACATTGAGGGATATAAAATGTAATACTGACATAAGAACACATGCATAGGTTGGACTTGATGGACTTGTCTCTTTTTTCAACCTCACTGAATATGTAACTATGTAACTATGTATCACGTGAAATATACAAATTTTCAAGGTACCATGTATGCTTTATCACATTTTTGGTTCATCGCTCCTTTATCTGTTTAAACTAATATATTTTTAATTATGACTGTATGAAATCATGTTGTGTATATGCTATACATTGTAATATTTTGTTTGATTATAGGTTTACTGTTGCTCTGTGTCATATGCAAAATAAAAGAAAGGTGAAAGAGGTCCTAAGGAAGCAGCAACCCCGCAAAACATGTCACCCGCTATGCATCAGAGATACCTTCAGTGGAATACAGATATTTATGACTAAGTACATGGTTGCTTTTTAAATAATGTCTTTATGGGTCCTGTGTCTTTTTTGATACTTGATAAAAACTTGTTTTTAAAAAAAAAATAAAATATGTGTTATTACTTCTGGGGGTGTATACAAAGTCCCAATCCCAAACATTTTGTTGCACAGAGGAAATATGATGTCACTATGATATATCAGGGGTGTGCGCTGGGTTACCACTGACTGCCACAAGGTTTTTATGTATTTTTTAAAATCTGAATTGTGTCACTATATTGCTTTGAGAAAGAGATATTGCATTTAATATATGACAACATTTTTTTACAATAAATCATCAAAAAAGAAATGCCTTTGGAGTGCTTGTGATGTTCTATTTTTTAAAAGCTTGTACAAAGTCATATAAAAATCACTGAGATAAGCATTGCTATCGTAAGTAAAAAAGGTGCTTACTGAGGATACGTTATTCTTTCCCTTTGTATACAGAAAATATTTTTTTTTTCACAAGAAAAAAATAAAAAATAAAAAAAAGAAAGAATTTTTTTTTTGTAAGAAAGTTGTTCATTTAAGGAGAGGCACTGCCAGGCTTGCACTGCATTCTGTTTTCTAGGTGGTCTGTATTTGTGGACTGATGTAATATGCTGGGAGTTGTTATCCCAGTAGTTCCCAGTAATCAGTGCATAGTATTTCTTGGCCTCAGCAAAAGAACCCAGTCAGCAGTGTTTCCAGACTAATCATTATTTGTAAAGCAGGCTTGGCAAAGACTAATGTGCTCTGCTATGTTTAAATGCCAGTTATTTTCTGCTTTTAGCCCAGCACTGATTAATCCAATAGATAACCTCACAGCTTCATATGAAAACGTAATCAGACTTTAATAAGCTGTAGCTAAATGCAGCTCCTATCAAGAAATTAAGTTTGTATACAAACTGATGCTTCCAGGAGTATCAGTCTCTTGTGTCCCCCCACTCTTGGTGGTCCCCCTCCGCCCAACTTCCATGTCTCTTCTGTCTTTTGTATTGATATAGTGGTCGGTGGGAGGAGTGCAGCCAGAGATACAAAGGATTGACACTCCTGGAAGTGCTGATTAGAGGAAAACTCCACTTGGGACTTTTAAGGGGAGACCAACTCCATAAGAATAAACCAGTATTATTATAAAAAAAAAAAAATTTTTTATTTAAGGTTTAGAATGCCCAAACATTGGGCTTCACATTAACAAAAAATATACATACAAGTACATACATGGGATGCATAGTGGTTGCAATGTATATTTAAAATACATAAACAGTAATATTGATACAACCACCATTCTCTGTTTCGAAGAGAACAGAGGGAACTCAACGTGTTTCGAAAAAGTGCTTCCTCAGGGGTAAGTGGTCATATGATTAGCAATGTCATGAAAGAAGACAGTTGCATCCGTATCAAACGTATAAACATGAGTCTAAAAGCATCCAAAGATTCCAAAAACAGGCTACCCGCTGTTCATCTGTATCCCCGTGGGACCACTGATAGATGAAAAGAGGGAGAGGAAGGGCAGAGAAATAGATAGTCCACCCTATCCCCATACAGTGCCTCACTCAATTATCCTCAACAAAGAGAGTGATCTACCTGGCAAGAAGCCAATCCTATATTGGAGTTCTGCACTTTTACAAGAAGGTATTTGATGACTCCAGTGAAAAAGCAAGATCTGGGAAGGGTATTGCTATACTGTCCTGCAGCCGAGTACGACGGTGATGTGTGTAAAGATCAATTCAAAACACTGGTTTTAGTATCCAGATCTGCACTCATTGCAGTTGAACCACATCGGCTGTCTGAAAATCCATGTCTATCTATTCACTGGAGTCATCGTTATGGTAGCCCTGATATTACCGTTTCTGTATTTTAAATGCATGTTGTAACCACTATGCATCCCATGTATGCACTTGTATGTATCATTTTTGTTAATGTGAAGCCCAATGTTTGGGCAGTCTAAACCTTAAATAAAATTTGTATTTTTTATGATAATACTGGTTTGCTCTTATGGAGTTGGTCTCCCCTTAAAAGTCCCAAGTGGGGTTTTCCTCTAATCTGTATCATAGGGATGTGGGTAGACCCTCCTTCTTCTTTGATATTTTATGCACAGCAATAATTATTTCTCTTCTGGAAGTGCTGTTTTTAAAATAAACTTTACTTGGCTATTCTTCCTGATCAGAGCGACATTCAGGAGGTTGCAGAGATAAGTAGTTACATTTTTTTTGTTATGGTGGCATTTTTTTATTTGCATTTACAAAATATTGATGGGTTCAATTTAAAATGGTATTAAACCCCAAATCAAAAATGTAATATATTGAGACTTAAACATTGAGAATCAATCATTAGGTGTGGTGGCTGCATTTGTTTTCTTTTTTGTGTAGGCTTTTCCCCCTCTGTGTTCACTTCCTGTATTAGAGTGCCCCTACTCTGTAGGAAGAAGCATGGGATGCATCTTGGACTGCAGCATTGCCAGTCTGGGGGGAAGGGAGTATTAGATGTACTAGCAGATTTACATATAGTAACAAACTGAAGCCAGTGTTTGTGGTCTGCATACACATATTTCTTGTAGTTTTTCACCTTTTTATCACACCTATCCTATAGGGCAAGCATGAAACTCCCAGTACAGCAAACTTATAGACATATTAGGAGAGCATATTGCATGTAATAGGCTGTATGTGAGACAATTACATGAGCAGGGGGTGGGAATTCTGGGAAATCATGTGAAAACTTTATTCATAGTAGAATGATAGAACATAGATATACACTGTAAAGGTATTATTAACAATGCTAAATTGCAAAATGTGTAAGATCAATTATATTTATTATGTTGATTTTAATGGGAATCTGTTATAAGAGATAAGAGTCTTTCTTAAAATGCTAGCTTCCTGGCTTTTATGCTAATTCTCTTGTTTCAGTCGCTGACCAAAAACAAGTATGCAGCCAAACAAGTACATAGCTCAAACTACTGAAGCCATTAACATACTGTAGGTGTGTGCAGCGTATTGCATTAGGGTGTGCACCCCAGAGCACAAACACACATGTGTCTATATCAGCAGAGCAGTGGACAGTGTCAGTTGAGCAGAGATTGGTGTCAGTAGGGCAGTGGACGGTGTCAGTAGTTTATATTTTTATTATTTTTTAAATTATTTTTACAATTTATTTTTTAAATTATTTTTTACAAAATTACATTTTGGTGAATTATCAAGGGTCTAAACAGAGAGAAAGGGACTGAGAACAGAGCTTTCCAAGTCCCTTTCTCTGCAGCCTCAGCTGCACTGGACAGTGAATGAATGGGAAATGCTGAGCAACTTCCTGTTCATTCACAAATTGAAGCATGGTAAACATAGTTTACCATGGTTCAGTTAAGAATGAACACAGGAGCAACTGGTAAAGATCACTCACTGTGTTCATTCATCCATCCATCCATCCTGAATCATCCCCTGCAGCAGCAGGCGGGAGAGGAGAGAAGGAAAGCTGGAAGCACTGCAGGAGGGAGACAGGGGGCACAGGAAGCAGGGGAAATTGGCACCACACAGGTTGATTAGGGTCTTCCCAGGCACAACCGGCACACCCTGTGTGCACGCCTATGGCTATTGAGTCAACATAACGGCTAAGCAATGAGGATTTTCAAAGGGAGGGTAGGAGTGGAATTGAATGCAAGCTGACCAAAACTTCAGTTTTTCTACTGCTAATTATATGATAACAGCAGCATGACTTAAAGCATTTAAAGCAATTCTTACATTGGTTCAGAGTGTTCTACAACATTATAATCTTGTATAGATTCTACAAAGTCACACTTAAAACAGCATGTAACTTTTGTCTATGACTCTGATCAGCTCCTATCCCCTACTACTTGGTAATGGTACGGAGCAAACCAGAAATAATTCTAAACAGAACACACTAATGGATGGAAGGGAAGACACGGAAGTTTCCATAATAGCCATTTTGTTGTTAATTACGTTCATGACATTGCGTGCCTTGGCTTTAACTTAATAAGGCCAAGACTAAGATAAATTGTATCAGCCAATAGAATATACACTGAACTTTAGCTTCTCATTAGATCTCATGAACTGGAGACCACCGGCTGCAGTGTGGACAATGAAATCATTAAAAATGAGCCCCAATATCTGTATAGAAAATGGTAACAGTTTATATGATCAGATTTGCAGTATTTCAATTTTTTTGCAAGGTTAAACACATAAAAGCATGTACAACGTATAAACAGTAAGAATAGATGGGTCAACTTTAGAAAAATGTATAAAGCATATTTTGTGTCTGCTTATAAAGAAGGGTCATTACAGTGACAGAGTTGCTACGCAGTGCCATCTTGTGGTCAGCTAATGTACAGCAATTTTTCATATTTAAAAAGAAACCTGTAGCAAGATATGTAGATTTTAGCTTCTGAAAAAGTTATTTGCCACCCACAATGTAGCAAGTGAAGAAGATATAATGGTAGAGTTCTTGGACTACATATTTGTTTTGGGCCAGGTAGTGACTCAAAAAGAGATGAAGTCTATAAATTAGCATGGCAGTCAGGCAACTAACATTTTCAAAAGGAAAGGTGAGCAATGACAGCTTACAAATATTTTAATTTGTTGATTTATTACAGCTATTTATATGGTGCTGACAGTTTTATGCTGCTTTTACCTATGATACATGCACATTAGTCCCTGCACTCAAGCAGCTTACAATGTAAGTTCCCTACTTCATATACATACCGGAGCTACTTTTAGAAAGGAGCCAACCAACCTACCAGCAGGCCTGCCCTAGGCACATAGGAGAAAGGGTACATGACAGGGTGGGATGGAAGGCAGGAGAAGGGTTAGGAATGGGTGGGGAATGGTTTAAGGATACGACGTAGGGAGCAGAGAGGAGGTGGTCATAGCTTAGGGAGACCTTGAGGAGTAACAGTCAGCGTGGTGATCAGTTTGACCCACCCATACACTCTCTTGGTAGATGTGTGAATATAGATATGATTAAAAAAAAAAGACTTTAAAGCCTCATCCAAAAATATATAGAAAAAAGAGGTAACAACTGGAGAAAATATTATTTTATTATTTATTATTATTATTTTCTCCAGTTGCTACCTTTTTTCTATATAGATATGATTAGACATGCATACGTTTGGGGAATTGAGGTATAGGAAGATAATGGGGGACTTGTGGGGCATGTCATACTTTTGGTGGCAAAAACATCTGATCATTGGTAATGTTTGGATGGCTGGTTAAACCCTAATGGTTACAAATATGCATGATTATGTGGTGTTCATGAAGGAAGTCCTTATTAACCACTTCAGCCCCGGAATGATTTCCCAGGTTAGGACCAGAGCACTTTTTGCGATTCGGCACTGCTTTGCTTTAACTGACAATTGCGCGGTCGTGCAACGCTGTACCCAAACTAAATTTGCGTCCTTTTTTTCCCACAAATAGAGCTTTCTTTTGGTGGTATTTGATCACCTCTGTGTCATTTCTGATCACCGCTATAAACAAAAGAAGAGCGACAATTATGCAAAAAAAACAAATTTCTTACTTTTTGCTAAAATACAAATCCAAAAAAAAATATAAAAAAACATTTTTTTTCATCGGTTTTGGCCGATTTATATTCTTCCTCATATTTTTGGTAAAAAAAAATCGCAAACTGCGTTTATTGATTGATTTGCGCAAAAGTGGCCGCGTTTACGGATGATGAGAATTCATTTCTGGGGTTTTCTTTTTTTTACTAGTAATGGCGGCGATCTGCGATTTTTAGTGGTACTGCGATATTGCAGCGGTCATGTCGGATATTTTTGACACTTTTTTGGGACCAATGACATTTATACAGCGATCAGAAATTTAAATGTCCACTGATTACTGTATAAATGTCATTGGCAGTGAAGGGGTTAACCTGCAGGGGGAGAGCTAGGGGTTAACTGTGTTCCCTGGGTGTGTTCTTACTGTGGGGGGTTTAGGCTACCTTGGGCATGAGAGATCTAACTGATCCCAGTGACAGGGATCAGTAGATATCCCATGCCCCCACTAACAGAGGGGGGAACCGCTGTGTTTACATCGCCCCCCTAGCGGCCACTCACAGATCACCGCTTTTTTACAGCGATTCACGCCCAGCGTCCACACTGCCGCCGTAAATAGACGGTAGACAGTGTGGAGCCAGTTAAGGTTTATTCCAGGTGAATAATGGTGTAATTTGTGTGTGCCCACCTAGTTGATTGTTAATAGCTGGTGGCCTGTACAGGTTTCCAATGGAACATGACATTGGGTGCCACTGTCAAGGACCTGGCTTTGATGGTTGTATTTGAATTCTTGTATGCTTTGAGGAGCTGGTGTCTAAATTATGTTATTATCTTGTTATTTAATGAAAGCTGTGGCCATATGACTCAGACAAAAATAATTTGTGTCATATTGCATTATTTATGATGTTTAATGTGTTTGGCTTTGATGTTCAATATCACTCAACCCTCTCAGGCCTACGCAAGTCATGTACTGTGTTTAATAAAAACAGACTCAGTATACCGGTGTCGAAAGTAATTTATTGTTCTATTATTGTATTAAATCTGTGGTCGAGGAGTTTCGTATGTTCTTAAGTTTATGTTGGTAGTTTCGGTCCAGGAACTGTCACCGTGGGTTACAGTACAAGGTAACCTTTGGACATGTCCGGTGGTCGATAATTGTTAGTTGATCCACCCGTGTGTGTTTAATGTGGTAATAAGTGGACCTTATTTGGAATTGACCGAGGTGTGACAGATGGCAGATAAATGCCGCCG